>CM039307.1:61737018-61918472 GCA_022316695.1 Camellia oleifera | reverse complement strand
AACTTGTGTTATTAACCAAGCTAAATATATTCATAATTTATTAAATTAAATAATAGAACATCAAATAAATCCATATTTGATAAATGACATTTTAGAGCATGAAACATGATTAATAGAAATACATTTTTAATCGAAATATTGAAAACAAGAAATCAAACCAAATTCTGTATGATACTACAGTGTCTTTAAAACAAATTAGTTACCTCATCGTGGGTGCTGGAGAAACGTCGACTTCTATCTCCCAAGATAAGATACTTTAGACCGGCTAACCCAGAAGCACCTTCTATTAGCTTTGGCGAACTGGCAATGGCAGCACTCTTTCAACACAGGAAGAAAATTATAGAAGGAAACAAACTAACTGTATATTTGGACAGCGAAAAATTTGTGTCAAAACCAAGGGAGATAGGTTTCCTTTTATACATCATGGATGAGAGAGGAGGAGCCTCCAGCTATAAAGGCTAGCAACTAACGCCCATGAAAGCTGGCAACTAATGGCTATTATTCCTGCAAAACTATTAGAGTAATAGACCAAAACTGATAGGAGAAAATATCTAAGATATATTTTCTGTAAACACAAGTGTGTATATCTATAGCATATTTGGCCCAAAAAGATTAGGTTGGTGGACCTCCAATCCGGCCCAGCCCAAACCTAACCCATTCCAACAAGCCTCAAGCCTCAAGTCTCAAGATCTACGTTCCACAGACCACAGACCCGGCCCGATCAGGACAGGCGTTACGGGTGGGGCGTGCGCGCGGCAATTTTGCCATAACCAACTTGGATCATAATCTTGGCTCAAGTCCATTATTGAAGGATCTATAACTCCCTTCCTTCGAAAAATTTGGATGCCCCAAAGGACTCATACCCTTATCAAAATCTTGAAGTTTAAATATCCATCAAAACTTTCCTTTACAATCAATGTGAAATTGGTAGTTATATACAATTTCCAAAACCTCTTTCATAAGGCTATTTTTATGAGACAATTTCTCATTCAATTCTCAATGATTTTTAGTCATTCTTTTTGTGGTGTAAAGACTTTGTTACAAAGAATCTAAACCCATTTAATCCCACCTCAACCAATGGTTATGACCTACTTTAATTTCACATTAAAGTTGCCATAAAACTATTTTTTCCAACAATAAAATCATTGTTCTAAGCATTCACGGCCTACGCAATAGGCCGTGGATGAAAAATTATTTATGACATGCAAAAAATGAAAGTTATAAAAGTGAGAAACCACGGCTTGTATTTACTATATGTCGTTGATGTGAAGCCGTAAAAATCTAATTTTGTTGTGGTGATCTAAACTGAAGGAAACTGTTTAGACTTGTGGAGTCCATCACATCTCTCGTTTCAATAATCTAAACTATTCTTTTTATTAGACCCTTTGTGTATATCCTTCAAAAAATTTAGATCAATCCCATAATTACAACTTATTCAATTTATCACATTGCTCTAAAAAATAGACGATAAGTATGTTTTTAAAAAGGGACCACCTAGTTTTTTGGCAAAACGCGATAAATTGATTAAGTTACAAATATTGAATCGACCCTTTTTTTTTTTTAAAGAATGATAAACACAAAAGGCTCGACAAAACAAACAGTTGTAATAATCAAAATGAGACTTGTGGTGAATCCGCGGGCCCAAACAACTTGGAGAAGTACTATATTTTTAGTGGAAGCAAATGTTGTGTTCGGATTGTCCAATTGTATAGGGATTTGTAAAGAGCAAAAAAAAAAAAAAGTGAGATAAATATTAATAAACTATAAGTTAATATTTTTAATACTCATTAAAAAAAAAAATCTTTATCTAAATTAATCATTCAAACACAATACATGTATTTCCATATATAAATAGCATTGGTAATCCAAGGAATAGGCCTAATGGGTGCAACTTAGAGTTTAAGAGTGATTTTTATAGGTTTCAGGTTCGACTTTTATTAGATGTTATCAATTCATTGGAGCTATGCTCACAGATCCTGCTTGAGATTTCCCAAATCCATGTGGAGAGGGTACTTTGCATGGGTTCTGAGATTAATCGAGGTGGATGTAAACTAATCCGAACATTCACTAAACATGCTTCCAACATAAATAAGAAATGTACAATAATATTTGAACTTTTTTAAATGAATTATCAAAACTAGGTTTTAGCTATTCCTATTAAAATTTGATTGCATTCAACGATGATCTTGAAAAAAAACTAGCACTTATTGAGAATATTTCAACAATAAAATTATAAATTCTTCTAATCAAAACTAGATTAGAACCTTCTAATTTCTTTTTTTAATTTATTATTAAAATTATTTAATGCGGTCAGCCTTTAAAGAGTATATGTCATTCTTTCATAATTGGGTTAATACCAAATTCCTTTAATTGAAAAAAAAAGGAAAAAAAAAGAAGAAATAATAAAAATTAGATGTGATCAATTTATCTTGTTTCCTTTTTGTGTCTACATATGTGGACCAACTAATAATTAATTACCCGTCTTCATGAGAATTTGTTCAATAGAAATAAGTTGTATACTTAAATGATCTGAAGAAAAAATAATAATAACCAAAACAAAAAAAAAAATTGAACATATACCCATGTGATCGTCCATAAAACTAAATAATTTCCTACCTATTACTCAATTAAAATTTTTTTATTTTTAGAAGACGGTGCCAAACTTTCCTACCTTCATTTTTTTTGTGCGCGGAAAAATTACATCCATTTTATCTTGAAAAATAGATAAATTCTCATCATCAATGCAAAGACTTGGAATAATTATTTGGTATTTTAGAAATTTTATGTCACTGTGTGCTAAACTAATAGCAGTGGTCTAAGAAATACGTAAAGTTAAAAATAAAAAAAATAATAGAAAAATGAGATAATCTCATTGAATAGATAAATTACCACATGGTGCTTCTAGCCATAGAATAATTTCTTGAAGAGTTGTGATGTTAGAGATTCTCGAACTGAAGTTGTCAAATCTTACATGATATATAAATGATGGTAATTATAGCGATCCCGGTCTGTTCCCATTTGATTATTGTATCCGGACTTAGGTTCCGTAGATCCTAGCATGGTTTAATTGTTGTTGTCGTTCTTTAACTTCTCATTTTGAGTTATAGGATGTATTGGGCAGGTCTGTTTCAGGTTGGTTGGGTTCGGAAACCAAATCTTGCTGTCCAGTTTTTGAGTTGGTCGCTCGAGCGAGGGTTTGGTCGCTCGAGCGAGGTTTGAGTTTTGTCTCTAGTGGCTCGAGCCAGGATTTCTTCGCTCGAGCGAGCGATTGCGTCTAGTATAGACCTGAGAGCAGGGTGTCTTGGCTCGAGCGAGCTTGTCTTCGCTCGAGCGAGCGAGTTGTATGTTTTCGAGTTCTTCGCTCGAGCGAGCATTCTGTCGCTCGAGCGTGCTTCTGGGTTGCAGACCTGAAGCATCGAGTTCTTGGCTCGAGCGAGCTTTTCTTCGCTCGAGCGAGTATTTCTTGTGTCTGGTCGCTCGAGCGACCATGTCTTCACTCGAGCGAGCCTGTCCAGTATTTAAACGCAGCAGCAGTTCTAAAACGTCTTTTTTCACAATTTTTGATCCAGAAACCCTAGTTTCGAGTCTTTTCTCTCTCAACTCATCTTTTCCTTGGATTTGATCTATCTAGAGGGTGTTTCTAACCTAGTTCCTTCATTAAAAAGGTAGAGGAGAGTGAGGGCTTTCGTTTAATCTGAGCATTGTTGGATTTGGAGCACTTTGAAATTTGGGCAAACATCTTCATCTTCTTCTTTTGGGTTCATTGCTTTGAGGTAGGGATTTCCTACTCCTTGTATACGTTTTAATCCTAAGTGTTGGTGTTTTGGTATGTGGGGGGGTAGTTTGGTAATTTTGGGAGAAACCTTTGGGTGTTGTCATAGATTAATTCATGTAATTAATTTAGAAAGGGGAATTGTGTATTGGTTAAATTCATGAGATTTGAGAAATTGAGATTGGTTGATGTAATTGTATATTTAATCACTCATCTGTGGAGTTGATATTATATATAGATTGTGATATTTATTTCTTGCTTAGAAATAACTGTTTTGGGCTATCGGTGGAGGATAGCCATTGATTGTTGTAGACCTTGCATGCGGCTTAGGTATAACTGGAATTGAGTCAATTGTTTGACTGTTGAGTTAATACAGAACTTTTGTGTATTAATTATGTGTTGTATATGGCAATTGTGTGTTTCATTGCATATGCATTGGTTTGGAGGAGATAGGGGATGAACTCCACGGTTTAGGGGAAGATAGGGGATGGACCTCTAAACCGGACTTGTTGGGAGGAGATAGGTGATGAACTCCACGGTTTAGGGGAAGATGGGGGATTGACCTCTAAACCGGACTTGTTGGGAGTAGATAGGGGATGGACTCCAGTAGCATCACGCTTATGTGTGCTTATTGATTAATAGATATATTTCTATTTATGGTTGATATGATACATCACTAAAATGTGTATCAGTTGGAAAGTATGGAAGTGAATTGATTATGATTGATACAATACCAACTCGTGTATTTGTTATGAATAGGTCTAACTTGAATTGTTATTCCTGTGGAATTGAAAGTGTTGTTAATAAAAGATGAAACTCCTGTTGAGTTATTTGGCCAGGTTCTGAGTCATAAGTGGAAAGTAAAGTGTGCCATAGACCTTATGTCATAGGCAGAATAGACATTCGTATCATGTAAATTGTAACTTGATTATAGTATGTGTTAACCATGTATCAGATACTAATGCTTTAGTTATTTCTTATGCTTGGTTTAGTATTTTTCTACTGGGCTGTGGCTCACCCTATATGGGAACTTCATTTTCAGGTTCAGGCGGTTCATTACCTCCAAGGACTTAGCTTGTGAGGACGTGGACTTGAAGATTTGCTTATTATGTTTTATTTGTTTTATTTGAACTATGTAAACTTTCAAGCCTAGGGCTTTATTTGTTTTGAGTTAGAACTCATGAATTTGTGTCCAAGTGTTGGCTTGGCAAGATGTAGGCCCGTAGGGCATTTATTTTGATGTTTTATTTCATAATACTCTGATGGATGGACTTATATTATTGTTTTAATATAATGATGCATGTTTATATTATTTATTATGGGTTTATTTTTTGAGGGCGTCACAACTTGGTATCAGAGCGTACCGGGTTCGAATACTTTGGGTACGTGGGAAGTGATTAGTATCACAATGGGTTCCTCTCGTTTGATAAAGACTTAGTGTAATGATTGCATGCTTATATGATAACATGTTTATGTGACTATGTGGGTATGGAATGTAGTTCTTAGGATGTTGATTGGATCCTTGAGTCTCTGAAAGTCTTGTTGGAAAGGACACTTGATCAATGTTGTTTCCAACCGGAACTTTAGTGACGCCTCGGGACTGTCATTATCCAGGAATGAAATTCGTAGGTGCTTATGTGATTATGTGCTTACGTGGTGTGATTTATTGTTGTCCAATGTATTAGGACACAAGTGTTATAGTTTTGGCACATTATTTAGAGTGCTAACGTCTTTGTTTCCTTTATTAGGATGTCAGGACGAGGACGAGGTCGCGGTAGGCGTGGTAGGCAGGCTAGGCAGGAAGTGCCTATACCGGAGGAAATACCGGCAGTTCAGGAGGGTGTTGGCCAGGCCAATGTGGCCGAGCCAGTAGGCCAGCAAGGTATGGGCGCTTTGGCCCAAGAGATAGCTGGAGCTTTTAGGGAGTCAGTGGGCATTCTTAGGGCTCAGAATCTGGCTCAGGTAGTTGCGGCAGATGCAGGGCCTTCTTTTCTGAAGAGGGAGTTTTTCCGGTCTCAACCGGACGTGTTTGTAGGTGATCCTAGCGAGCCGCTTAAGGCAGACGAATGGCTCGAACAGACAACGAAAACGTTTGAGATGCTTGGCATCGAAGACGAGGGGTTGAAGGTGACCTTGGCATCGTTCCAGCTGAAAGGGGATGCGGGTCAGTGGTGGAAGTTCACCAAGGGTCGTATTGAAGGTACCTGGAAGGCTTTTGTTGATGCTTTTCAGGAGAAGTACCTGTCTCCAGCTGTTCAGGAGAAGTTGAGAGAGCAGTTCCGCCAGCTTAAGCAGAACAGTTCATCAGTGGCCGAGTTTGAGGCTGCATTCACTAGTTTGTCCAGGTTTGCACCTGAGTTAGTGGCGACGGAGGAACGCCGTTGCATTGAGTTTGAGAAGAAGTTGAGGCGTGGCCTCATGCTGAGAATTGTAGGGTCTATGATTCGGGATTTTGGGCGATTAGTTGATGCCGCAGCCCACACTGAGATTATGATGCAGGAAGAGGAGGAAGGGCAGAAAGGCTCCAAGAGGAGTCAGGATGGTCAGGGCGATGGCAGGAGGCAGAGGGGTTTCACTCCTCAGCAGCCTCAGAGTAGTTTTTCTAGATCTACTTTTCCAGTGCCCAGTGCTAGTTCTGGGAAAGGTAGTCAGGGAGACATTACCTGTTTCAAGTGTGGTCAGCTGGGCCACAAGTCTCCAGTTTGTCCTCAGAGGGGAGGAGTTCAGAGAGCAGCATCTTCTTCGGCTCGATCTCAGAGTCAGAGTCAGAGTAGAGGTCAGCCACTATCGTGTTTTCAGTGTGGTCAACCAGGGCACATGAAGAGGTTTTGCCCACAGTTGAGTGGTACACCGGGTGCTTCGGGTTCGAGGCAGACTCAGAGTCAGCTGCCTGCTCAGTCAGTTCAGGCCTCGAGGGCCAATCAGGGGGCTTCTTCGTCCCAGTCTGTACAGCAGTCTTCTGCTCCGAGGGGTGAGCAGGTTGATCAGAGGTCGTCTGGGCGCGTGTATGCTGTTACCGCGCAGGATCTTGTACCGGCTCCGTCGGTTGTGAGAGGTACCTTCTTGTTTTGCAATTCAGTTGCTAGTGTTTTGATCGATACGGGTGCATCTCATTCTTTTGTGTCTGCTGCATTCGCATCTATTTTGGAGTTGGAGTTAGCACAGTTAGCATCTCCTATTTGTGTAGTGTCACCACTTGGGGGTGAATTGATTTTGAGGCAAGGTGTTAGGGGTTGTGATATAGAGATCGATGACCATAGAATTCCTTTTTCTTTTGTGGTTATGCCCATGAAGGGCTTCGATGTTATTTTGGGTATGGACTGGTTATCATCATACCGGGCATTTATTGATTGCTACCGTCAGAGGGTCACTTGTTGTACAGTTAGCGGAGAACGTTTTCATTTTCTGGGGGACAGGGTTGGTAGTGTTTTGCCACCAGGGTACGATCCGCGAGGGCGGAGTGAGCTTAGTGGTCTACTTGCTAGCTTTGAGAGTAGTGAGTGTGATGAGACCCAGATTGCGTTGCCGAGAGTGGTTTGTGAGTACTCGGACGTTTTTCCCGAGGATCTTGTTGGTTTGCCACCTCATCGAGAGATTGAGTTCTCTATTGATTTAGTGCCCGGCACGACGCCGATTTCTATGGCACCTTACCGTTTTGCCCCAGCCGAGTTAGTTGAGTTGAAGGTTCAACTCCAGGAGTTGCTAGATAAGGGCTATATTCGTCCTAGTGTTTCGCCATGGGGAGCACCGGCCCTATTTGCTAAGAAGAAAGGTGGTGCTTTGAGACTGTGTATAGATTACCGGAAATTGAATCGGGCTACGGTTAAGAATAAGTACCCTATGCCTCGTATAGATGATTTGTTTGACCAGTTGAAGGGTTCCCGTTGCTTTTCTAAGATAGACTTGAGATCGGGTTATCATCAGTTGAGAGTCAGGGAGGAGGATATTCCAAAGACGGCATTCCGTACGCGGTATGGCCATTATGAGTTCCTGGTGATGCCGTTTGGGCTCACCAATGCACCGGCAGTGTTTATGGATTTGATGAACCGGATCTTCCGGGAATTCTTAGATCGTTTTGTGGTCGTCTTCGTGGACGACATTCTGATTTATTCACCTTCAGAGGAGGAGCACGAGGAGCACTTGAGAGTGGTGCTTGAGTTACTTAGAGCCCATAAGCTGTATGCTAAGTTTGGGAAGTGTGAATTCTGGCTAGAAGAGGTGAAGTTTTTAGGCCACGTAGTTTCTGGAAAAGGGGTGTCTGTTGATACATCCAAGACTGAGGCAGTGCAAGATTGGGCACAGCCTAGGAGTGTGTTTGAGATCCGCAGTTTTCTGGGATTGGCAGGGTATTATCGTCGGTTTGTGAAAGATTTCTCCAGGTTGGCTTCACCATTGACTAGATTGACCCAGAAGGGAGTCAAATTTGTATGGAGTGAGACTTGTGAAAAGTCGTTTCAGGAGTTGAAGGTTAGACTGACCACCGCTCCGGTCTTGATTATTCCGGAGAGAGGGTTGGGTTATGCAGTCTATTGTGATGCCTCACGAGAGGGTCTGGGTTGCGTGTTGATGCAAGAGGGGAAAGTGGTTGCCTATGGTTCACGTCAGTTGAAAATTCACGAGAAGAATTACCCTACGCATGATTTAGAATTAGCAGCTGTGATATTTGCCTTGAAGATTTGGAGGCATTATCTGTATGGTGAGAAATTTGAGGTATTCTCCGATCATAAGAGTCTGAAATATCTGTTCACACAGAAAGACCTGAATTTGAGGCAGAGAAGGTGGATGGAGTTCATTGAGGATTATGACTTCGAGTTGCACTATCATCCGGGGAAGGCCAATGTTGTGGCCGATGCCCTTAGTAAAAATCTGTTGGTGACTTAGCAAGTATAGCCATCCGGGAGTGGGAGATGTTGGGTACAGTTGGGGAGTTTGATTTGCATCTGGGCGAATCCGTTGAGGCTGCGGCCTTGTTTTCTGTTGTTGCACAGCCTACACTTGTGACTAGAGTGTTAGAGGCTCAGAGGGGTGATCTTGAGGTAGAATCTCTCCGAGAAAAGATTTCCATTGGGAAGGTTGAGAAGGGTTTGACGGTGTATCCCGACCTGAGTGTGAGATATCGAGACCGTCTGTTTGTACCGGAGTCTTGCCGAGAGGAGGTACTCCGAGAATTTCATCATTCGCGCCTTGCAGTGCATCCGGGAGGTACTAAGATGTACCGGGATTTGGGCCGCCAGTTTTGGTGGCGGGGTATGAAGAGAGATGTGGCAGCTTTCGTATCTAGGTGCCTTACTTGTCAGCAGGTGAAGGCTGAGCATCAGAGGCCAGCAGGTTTGTTGCAACCCTTGCCTATTGCCGAGTGGAAGTGGGAGCATGTCACTATGGACTTCGTTGTGGGTCTTCCGAAGACTCAGCGGGGTAGTGATGCTATTTGGGTGGTTGTAGACCGGTTGACGAAGTCAGCGCATTTCATTCCTATGCATGTTAGAGATTCGGTAGATCATCTTGCCGACTTATATATCCGGGACATAGTAAGGTTGCACGGGGTCCCAGTGACGATCGTCTCAGATAGAGATCCTCGTTTTACTGCCAGGTTGTGGCAGAGTTTGCAGAGTGCTTTAGGCACTAAGTTGACTTTTAGCACGGCTTATCATCCTCAGACTGACGAGCAGTCCGAGCGTACTATTCAAATCCTTGAGGATATGCTTCGGGGTTGTGTTCTCGACTTTAGTGGGTCGTGGGAGAGGCACTTGCCATTAGTAGAATTTGCCTACAACAACAGTTTTCAGTCTAGTATTGGTATGGCACCGTTTGAGGCCTTGTATGGTCGACCGTGTAGATCTCCAGTCTGTTGGGCCGAGGTGGGTGATGTACCTCTGTTGGGTCCGGAGTTGGTGAGGGAAACGACGGAGAAAGTTGAACTTATCCGTAGGAGGCTTGTTACAGCCCAGAGTCGTCAGAAATCTTATGCCGACCGTAGGAGGAGACCTTTGGTGTTTGAGGTAGGGGATCATGTCTTTCTGAAAATCTCACCTAGGCGAGGTTTAATGAGGTTTGGGAAGAGTGGGAAGTTGTCCCCTCGGTTTATTGGTCCCTTTGAGATCCTTGAGAGGATTGGCGAGGTTGCTTTTCGTTTAGCTTTGCCACCGCAGTTGTCCGGAGTTCATGACGTGTTTCATGTGAGTATGCTTCGGAAGTATGAGCCGGATCCATCGCATGTGTTGGATTGGACCGATTTAGTTGTTGATGAGGATGTTTCGTACGTGGAGAGACCGATTCGAGTCTTGGATAGGCGGGATCAAGTCCTGCGTGGCAAGACTATTCCTTTGGTGAAAGTTCTGTGGAAGCATCACGGAGTGGAGGAAGCCACTTGGGAACGTGAATTAGAAGTCCGTGAGAAATATCCAGATTTATTTATTGATTTGTAATCTTGTATCTAGATTATATAATATTGTGGAACTTGAGCATTTTATATATGTCTTAAGTTGGAAAACATTGAGAATGTTTGAGTTTAATGTTAACAGTTTGAAATTTGCTTCATAATGGAAGTAGAATATAACATTTATATCTTGAATGTGTTGTTTATATCATGGAATTGAATATGTTATGGAAATTGTTAACATTGAGAAGAATAATGCATAATATTGATGCAAGTTGAAATATATGTTGATTTATACATACTGTGAGATGGCTCTTGATAAAGAGATGAAGTGACCGGTATTGGGTCAAGTTGTTTATTGTTGTTTTATATATCATTGGGAATTAAGAAAAACTTGTTTTTACAAACTCATGCTTAATTTCGGGGACGAAATTCTTTTAAGGGGGGGAGGTTATAGCGACCCCGGTCTGTTCTCATTTGATTATTGTATCCGGACTTAGGTTCCGTAGATCCTAGCATGGTTTAATTGTTGTTGTCGTTCTTTAACTTCTCATTTTGAGTTATAGGATGTATTGGGCAGGTCTGTTTCAGGTTGGTTGGGTTCGGAAACCAAATCTTGCTGTCCAGTTTTTGAGTTTGTCGCTCGAGCGAGGGTTTGGTCGCTCGAGCGAGGTTTGAGTTTTGTCTCTAGTGGCTCGAGCCAGGATTTCTTCGCTCGAGCGAGCGATTGCGTCTAGTATAGACCTGAGAGCAGGGTGTCTTGGCTCGAGCGAGCTTGTCTTCGCTCGAGCGAGCGAGTTGTATGTTTTCGAGTTCTTCGCTCGAGCGAGCATTCTGTCGCTCGATCGTGCTTCTGGGTTGCAGACCTGAAGCATCGAGTTCTTGGCTCGAGCGAGCTTTTCTTCGCTCGAGCGAGTATTTCTTGTGTCTGGTCGCTCGAGCGACCATGTCTTCGCTCGAGCGAGCCTGTCCAGTATTTAAACGCAGCAGCAGTTCTAAAACGTCTTTTTTCACAATTTTTGATCCAGAAACCCTAGTTTCGAGTCTTTTCTCTCTCAACTCATCTTTTCCTTGGATTTGATCTATCTAGAGGGTGTTTCTAACCTAGTTCCTTCATTAAAAAAGTAGAGGAGAGTGAGGGCTTTCGTTTAATCTGAGCATTGTTGGATTTGGAGCACTTTGAAATTTGGGCAAACATCTTCATCTTCTTCTTTTGGGTTCATTGCTTTGAGGTAGGGATTTCCTACTCCTTGTATACGTTTTAATCCTAAGTGTTGGTGTTTTGGTATGTGGGGGGGTAGTTTGGTAATTTTGGGAGAAACCTTTGGGTGTTGTCATAGATTAATTCATGTAATTAATTTAGAAAGGGGAATTGTGTATTGGTTAAATTCATGAGATTTGGGAAATTGAGATTGGTTGATGTAATTGTATATTTAATCACTCATCTGTGGAGTTGATATTATATATAGATTGTGATATTTATTTCTTGCTTAGAAATAACTGTTTTGGGCTATCGGTGGAGGATAGCCATTGATTGTTGTAGACCTTGCATGAGGCTTAGGTATAACTGGAATTGAGTCAATTGTTTGACTGTTGAGTTAATACAGAACTTTTGTGTATTAATTATGTGTTGTATATGGCAATTGTGTGTTTCATTGCATATGCATTGGTTTGGAGGAGATAGGGGATGAACTCCACGGTTTAGGGGAAGATAGGGGATGGACCTCTAAACCGGACTTGTTGGGAGGAGATAGGTGATGAACTCCACGGTTTAGGGGAAGATGGGGGATGGACCTCTAAACCGGACTTGTTGGGAGTAGATAGGGGATGGACTCCAGTAGCATCACGCTTATGTGTGCTTATTGATTAATAGATATATTTCTATTTATGGTTGATATGATACATCACTAAAATGTGTATCAGTTGGAAAGTATGGAAGTGAATTGATTATGATTGATACAATACCAACTCGTGTATTTGTTATGAATAGGTCTAACTTGAATTGTTATTCCTGTGGAATTGAAAGTGTTGTTAATAAAAGATGAAACTCCTGTTGAGTTATTTGGCCAGGTTCTGAGTCATAAGTGGAAAGTAAAGTGTGCCATAGACCTTATGTCATAGGCAGAATAGACATTCGTATCATGTAAATTGTAACTTGATTATAGTATGTGTTAACCATGTATCAGATACTAATGCTTTAGTTATTTCTTATGCTTGGTTTAGTATTTTTCTACTGGGCTGTGGCTCACCCTATATGGGAACTTCATTTTCAGGTTCAGGCGGTTCATTACCTCCAAGGACTTAGCTTGTGAGGACGTGGACTTGAAGATTTGCTTATTATGTTTTATTTGTTTTATTTGAACTATGTAAACTTTCAAGCCTAGGGCTTTATTTGTTTTGAGTTAGAACTCATGAATTTGTGTCCAAGTGTTGGCTTGGCAAGATGTAGGCCCGTAGGGCATTTATTTTGATGTTTTATTTCATAATACTCTGATGGATGAACTTATATTATTGTTTTAATATAATGATTCATGTTTATATTATTTATTATGGGTTTAGTTTTTGAGGGCGTCACAGTAATAATTGAAGTATTAAACATCTTTAATTAAACAGAAAAGTTAAGAAATTATAAATTTAAGTTAGAATTTATCTTTAAAAAAATTGATAAATGATATAGATTTAATTCTTGAATGATTCTACATCTAAAATAAAATTTCACCCCACGATGTATTTTTTAGGTAAGTTTTTGAAAAAAAAAAAAAAAAAGCCCCTCAATTTGTAGAATTGTTGTTAACTTGGGCATTCCAAAGACTAACATGATTTTTTTATTATTTATTATTAGTACAACAGAAGTATTATTTATTTCTTAAAATAAAAATATAATAAAATAATAAATTTGACAGATTAAGAAGATTTGTTAGTTTTTTGAAAATTTAATTTTTTTAAAAGAAAATTATCACATAGTATATCACATAGTAAAATTTTCAATTAATTTGACATTTTTTAAAATTTTAAAAATTAGTTCGATATGCTGGACCTATGTATCATTCAAGGGGGGAAGTTATTCCGTGCTACAACGGCAATATTGTTGGAAAAAATGATTTTTTGGGACTTTAATTTAATATTAAAGTGTGGTGACTTTAATTAAATATTAAAGTAGGTCCTAACCAATTTTTTGTGTTGGGTCTAAGTGAGCCAAAAACTATTGGGTTTTGAATAAGAAATTGTCAAGAAATTGCTTCATGATGTTAGATTCATGAATAGGATTTTAAAAAGTATTTAAATCTTTTTTCTTGGCTAAAGGGTGTGAATCCTTTGAGCATCCATACTTTTCATTTTGTGGAAAGGGGCTATGGATGCTTGGTGTTTTAATGACTAGTCTTAAAGGCTGAAGGCTTTTCCTCTCTCCTCTATACATGTATAAATTGAGACCCTCCTGTCATGTTTCAATATAGAAATTTTTGCTTCCATTTTACAAGTCAGTTTGCTAGATAGTTCCTACTGTGAGAGAGTGCTGCCATTGTTTTGTTCGCTAAGCTAGACAGATAGTGCTTCTGCCGTAGCTGGTTTTGACCGTCGTATCTTGGGAGACAGACGCCGGGTTTCCTCAAGCACTCGACCCGTGAGGCGGCGAAATTTGTTTTAAGGAAACTACTTCCGTGCAGGCTTCGGTTTCGTCTCTTTACCCTTTTATTGTTTTGTGTATTTCTGTTGAAATTTAATTGTAATTATTAGCATATGTTCTTGGTATATAATTTGTTTTCTTCATAAATCTATTTATTTAATTTCACAATTTTGACCAACAAGCTTAAAACAGATTTTATATATCTTTTCTATGAAATTGATCGAATAGATTTATTTAGACTATTAGGTTAGCTTTGTATAATGTTACTAGGAATTGTTGCGGAATTGCTCACTATTTCAATAATTGTAAATTATGCAATAGTACTCTCTAATTGCTTAGTTTAATTAGAATGCTCTATTATAATTTGCATACTTAATTGTATTAGTATGATCTTGTTTTACGCGTATGGTTCATCATTTCCCTACCATGATTTGCATGAATTTTAAGGTTATAAAATATAATTTATGGATGTTGCAATTTTGACATGCTTATTATTTTCTAGGTTAGATTACATAATTTAATGTATTTGGAGTTATAGAGTTTTATGAATTGTGTATATGATTAATCTGAATTATTTAATTAGGTGCATTAATCTGAATTATTTAATTGGATGCATTAACTTTAAATTTGACTTATCTATTTGGAGTTATTAGTTTAAATGTTTATTATGAATTAATTTCATTCATGACTCATGAGTATTGAACTTTATTTTAAAATTGTAATTTAATTTTGAAGTTACAAATTGTATTTGTTTTGGTACCTTATATTAGTTGGTTACTTATATAATTAATAGTTGGCTAGATAGTTTCAATTATTTATTATAATTAAATTTTTTAGATTATTTGTTTGTATTTTGTTGTGATTTGCTACTAACTTTCTTTGTAGGGATACCAATGCGAAAAACAAATATAAAACCAAATGAACAGAATTTGGGATGTAAAAACAAAAATGTTTGGACTACTAACGTTTGTGTTGAGTAGGAATACCTAAGCGTGGAAAAGCTTTTGGACTAAATAGAATCCTTATGGATTGACTATTTTATCAAAATGTTTGAAGCGTGTTTGCTTGAGATGTAATTGATTTGTTTACCAATTTGTAATAACAAGTTTTATTTGCTTATATTGTTGTAGCAATGGTTTTACATTGCTTGTAAAAGTTTTGGACCCTGGTTTGCTTTAACCTAGTTCATCCCTAAGAAAATTTAATTCTTAATTTGTTTATCACGGACTAGGAGTTAACATGCTCTTAAAAGTTTTATCAAAAGGTTAACTGGGTTTTAAGTGGGACCAATGTGACCCCTCCAGTCTTCCTGGGAACTTTCTTGACCATGTTCGATTCTAAGTTTTGTGGTGAGATTAATTTTTGAATTAATTTTTCTTCTAAGGGATTTTCTATGGGTTAAGTTTAATTTCTAGAAACACAGAAGTAATATTCTGGTGTAATTTTCAGAAATGGAAACTATCACTGATGTTGCTGCTACTGCTAATGTTGGTGGGGATTTGAACCCCGGGGCAACTGGATTGCCAACCCCTACTACTGTGACCTTTGTGGTCAACCCTGGTGTTACTCCGACTATTCCGGGAGGACCGCTTAGTCACCATGAGCGCCCAAAAAAATTTGCCGGGAAAAACTTTAAGAGATGGCAGCAAAAGATGCTGTTTTACTTGACCACGCTAAACCTTGCCAAGGTTCTGAGTGAAGATCCTCCAGCCGTGGCAGAGAATGAGCCTGACAGGCAGAAAGTCATGGCGCTTGACACATGGAAGCAGACAGACTATCTTTGCCGGAACTATGTGTTCAACAGCTTGGCAGACTCACTCTATAGTGTGTTTTGTTCCAAGAGCTCAGCAAAAGAATTATGGGAATCTCTGGAAAAAATACAGGACTGAGGATGCCGGGGCAAAGAAATTTGTGGTTGGCCGTTTCCTTGATTTTAAAATGGTAGATTCTAAAACTGTGATAAGCCAAATCCAGGAGTTCCAAGTGATCTTGCATGAAATTCGTGCAGAGGGGATGTCTTTGAACGAGTCATTCTAAGTTGCTGTGATCATTGAGAAACTTCCCAATGGTTGGAAGAATTTCAAAAATTACTTGAAGCACAAGCGCAAGGCAATGTCTGTTGAAGAACTGGTTGTCCGACTCCGGATTGAAGAGGATAATAGAAAGAAAGGAGGGAGTACCTTCTCAGTAAAGGCCAATGTCGTTGAGCATGGCAAATCTTCTGGGATAAGGAAGAAGCCCCCTGTGAACAAGAGCTCTAAGTTGGGGCCAAGGGGTGGTGTTGTAAAGAAATCGGTTTACAAGCCGCAGGAACCTGGTTATCGGTTCTTTGGGAAGTGTTATAACTGTGGTAACGAGGGGCATCAGGCTAGTGACTGCAGCAAGCAGAAGAAGCCATACAAGACCAAACCTCGTGCTCATATGGCAGACTTACAAGAGCACTCCCATGAGGAGGATGATATGCACTTGTCTGCCATTGTCTCTGAGGTGAATCTGGTGGGTTCAAACCCAAGAGAATGGTGGATTGATACTAGGGCTACACGCCACATCTGCTCCGAGCAAAAACTGTCTACAACTTTCGTACCGATTACAAACGGTGAGAAGTTGTTTATGGGAAACTCTGCTACCTCGATTATTAAGGGGAAAGGAAAGGTGGTCCTGAAGTTGACGTTAGGAAAGGAGCTGACCTTGAACGAAGTCCTGTATGTTCCGGACATTCGTAAAAATCTTGTCTCAGGGTCTCTTCTTAGTAAACATGGTTTTCACATGGTTTTTGAGTCCGACAAGGTTGTTCTTACCAAAAGCGGAATGTATGTGGGTAAGGGTTATATGTTGGGGGGTATGTTTAAACTCAATGTTATGACTGTTATCCCAAAGATGAATAAAGGTGCATCTTCTTCTGTTTACATGCTTGAGTCTTCCAATTTGTGGCATGGTAGACTAGGACATGTGAACTTACGTAGATTAATCAAGTTAGATCACATACCATCTTTTAAGATTAATCTGAAACACAAGTGTGAAACTTGTGTTGAAGCGAAGTTGACAAGATCTTCGTTTCATTCTATTGAGAGAAGTTCAGAACTGTTGGATTTAGTGCATAGTGATGTGTGTGACTTAAAATTTATACAATCACGTAGTGGTAATAAGTACTTCATCACTTTTGTTGATGATTGCACTAAGTATTGTTATGTCTTTTTGCTCAAAAGCAAAGATGAGGCGATTAACAAGTTTGTTCTTTATAAGAATGAAGTTGAGAATCAAGTAGGCCGCAAGATTAAGGCTCTAAGAAGTGATCGTGGTGGTGAGTATGAATCTCTGTTTATTGAGACTTGTGCTCAATCTGGGATTATCCACCAAACCACGGCGCATTATTCTCCTCAGCCTAATGGGATTGCTGAGCAGAAGAATAGGACGCTAAAGGAAATAATGAATGTAATGTTGATAAGTTCTGGATTGCCATAGAACTTATGGGGGGAAGCAATTCTCTCTGCAAATTACATTATAAATAAGTACCTCAGAAGAATGTGGACAAGACGCCGTACGAGTTATGGAAAGGCGTTAAGCCTTCGTATAAATTCTTACGAATATGGGGGTGTCTTACAAAAGTGGCGATTCCTACACCCAAACGGGTTAGGATAGGCCCGAAATCTGTGGATTGTATATTCATTGGTTATGCACATAATAGTAGTGCATATCGGTTTCTTGTTCATAAGTCTGAAATTCCAGACATACACAGGAATACCATCATGGAGTCGAGGAATGCATGTTTCTTTGAAGATATTTTTCCTTGCCGAACCCATGCAGGAGTTCCAAGGTCTTTGGAGCAATTTGATGAGCTTGCTAGTGAGGATGATCATGTTGATAATCCAGGTGATAATTAAATTGAGGTTTTAGACGAGCCCAGAAGGAGTAAAAGGGCTAGGACATCCAAATCTTTTGGTCCAGACTTCTTGACTTATATGGTTGGGAACGAACCTCAAACTTTCTACGAAGCTATGACTTCTCCTGAGAGTCTTTTATGAAAAGAAGCGATCAAAAATGAGATTGACTTCATTTTACAGAACCACACCTGGGAGTTGGTAGATTTACCTCCAAGTTGCAAGCCTTTAGGCTGCAAATGGATTTTTAAACGAAAGATGAAGGCCGATGGGTCAATTGACAAGTATAAGGCGAGGCTCGTTATCAAAGGGTACAGGCAACGAGAAGGCCTGGATTACTTTGATACGTACTCACCTGTAACTAGGATAACATCCATTCGCATAGTGATTGCGATAGCAGCTTTGCGCAATCTTGAGATACACCAGATGGATGTAAAGACAGCTTTCTTAAATGGGGATTTGAATGAAGAAATCTACATGGAGCAACCTGAAGGATTTTCAGCTCCAAGACAAAGCAAGAAAGTCTGTAAACTTGTCAAATCTCTGTATGGTTTGAAGCAAGCGCCTAAACAATGGCATGAGAAGTTTGACAATGTAATGTTGTCAAATGGGTTTCGAATCAACGAATGTGACAAGTGTATTTATGTCAAAGACACTGACAGAGGCTATGTCATTTTGTGTCTATATGTTGATAATATGCTCATTATAGGTAGTTACGATGAAATGATCAAAACTACCAAGAAGTTGTTAAACTCTAAATTTGACATGAAGGATATGGGCATTGCAGATGTTATTATGGGAATTATGATTACCAGAATCTCTGGAGGAATTGTACTTTCTCAGTCTCATTATGTTGATAAGATACTTGAGAAGTTTAGTGGATCAGATACGAGTGTGTCATCGACACCTGTAGACTTAAGTCTACACTTTACCAAGAATAATAAAGAGAGTGTCTCTCAGTTAGAATATTCTCGGGTAATTGGAAGTTTAATGTATCTGATGAGTTGTACTAGGCCAGATATAGCTTACTCGGTTAGCAGGCTTAGTAGATACACAAGTAATCCTGATGCTTCTCATCGGAAAGGCATTGTGCGGGTGTTAAGGTATTTACGCTACACTCGGGATTATGGGCTGCATTATACTCGATATCCAGCGGTGCTTGAAGGATATAGTGACGCGAATTGGATATCAGATATAAAGGACTCAAAGTCCACTGGTGGATATGTGTTCACTCTTGGTGGGGTAGCCGTGTCTTGGAAATCTTCCAAGCAAACATGTATATCTAGATCAACAATGGAATCAGAGTTTATTGCTTTGGATAAAGCAACGGAAGAAGCAGAATGGCTTCGCCATTTCATTGAAGATATTCCACGTTAGTCTAAACCTGTGTCAGCTATTTGTATTCATTGTGATTGTCAATCTGCAATTGGTAAGGCACAGAGTAATATGTATAATGGAAAGTCTAGACATATCCGTCGTAGACATAATTCCATACGACAACTACTCTCGAATGGAGTTTTCTCTTTAGACTATGTAAAGTCTAAGGACAACATGCGGATTCGCTAACCAAAGGGTTAAGTCGAGTATTAGTCGAAACGTCGTCAAAAGGAATGGGGTTAAGGCCTTTGGAAGTTACCGGAATGGAAATTCAACCTAGTTGACTAGAGATCCCAAGATCTAGGTTCAATCGGACGACCTAATTGCGTGTAACGGTGGTATGTCACTGAGGAGGTTAAACCTCCAGCCATTCCTTCTATCAGTGATACCTGCAAGTGTAGAGGATAAGCTGAGCTTTTAATGACTCTTATGTGTTAAGCTGTTGAGCTGAGTATTGTAGGATATTTTAGTAGAGTCACCTATGTGAGTTTGAAGTGGGGCCGCTTCTAGAAGAATTGGGCAAGCCAAGATTCTTTGAAACCACTCACTGAACCAGGCTAATGTCCAGGGCCACACAGGGCACACCAGTGAGAACATAATAGTGGTAGGAGTAATTCCTGTGTGAGATCTGTTGTCTCAGTTTAAATAAACGGTAGAGCAGTTCAAGATGTCTTATTCACTGATCTACCAGTAAACTCGATAGATTTTCATTGGGAGAGGTTCAAAGCCAAAAGTTACCTTCTCTGATGTCAAGGTTAGTCCGTTGTACTCTCTCTCAGAGTCTTTATTGTTGAACGATGTCCGTTTGTTGAGTTTTTCGGTCAATTTTTATTCATGTGGGAGATTGTTGGAAAAAATAGTTTTTTGGGAACTTTTATTTAATATTAAAGTGTGGTGACTTTAATTAAATATTAAAGTAGGTCCTAACCAATTTTTTTTGTTGGGTCCAAGTGAGCCAAAAACCATTGGGTTTTGAATAAGAAATTGCCAAGAAATTGCCTCATGATGTTAGATTCATGAATAGGATTTTAAAGAGTATTTAAATCTTTTTTCTTGGCTAAAGGGTGTGAATTCTTTGGGCATCCATACTTTTCATTTTGTGGAAAGGGGCTATGGATGCTTGGTGTTTTAATGACTAGCCTTAAAGGCTGGAGACTTTTCCTCTCTCCCCTATACATGTATAAATTGAGACCCTCCTGTCATGTTTCAATATAGAAATTTTTACTTCCATTTTACAAGTCAGTTTGCTAGATAGTTCCTATTGTGAGAGAGTGCTGCCATTGTTTTGTTCGCTAAGCTAGACAGATAGTGCTTCTGCCGTAACTGGTTTTGACCGTCGTATCCTGGGAGACAGACGCCGGGTTTCCTCAAGCACTCGACCCGTGAGGTGGCGAAATCTATTTTAAGGAAATTGCTTCTGTGCCGGTTTCGGTTTCGTCTCTTTACCCTTTTATTGTTTTGTGTATTTCTGTTGAAATTTAATTGTAATTATTAGCATATGTTCTTGGTATATAATTTGTTTTCTTCATAAATCTATTTATTTATTTTCACAATTTTGAACAACAAATATCACGTGGTGTTTCATAGTTGAGTTGATTGATGGAATAAGTAAGGTAATAATGTGACTCAAATTTGTCAATAAATTAATAAATTTTTGTTAACGAGTATCCTTAAGATATTTACAAAGAATGTATTAAATGATAGTACTTAAAAAAGATTACAAATGTATTTTATTATAGATAGACACGGAATCAGAATTTTATCATCGCAAGGGTTAAAAGATAAATAATATTTTTTTACTATATAAACAAACATACATGTATATACAATACGATATATAAATTATATATATACACATAAAAAAAATTCAAATATTATAGAAACAATTTCTAATAAGATGAAAAAAAATTTGGGAAAAAATAAAAAAAAGAATACAAGATAGGAGATGAATGAGATATATCTTTTATATTAAGATATCATTTTATTTATGAAATAAGATATATATATATATATATATAAAAGTGTTATAGTAAACATAAATTTTCACAAAAATAGAAAGTAACAACCCTTCATAATCCTCGCCTAATTCTGACTATAGAGCAAATGGTGCTGCCAAAAAGGACTTAATAGAAGACATGATTTATAATTAAAGTGTGACATGTGTCGCGTGATTTAATGATTACTGAATAATTTTTCACCAATTGCGGAAGAAGCTGAGCTTAACAACAAGGTCAAAATATGATCCATTAACCTAACTCCTTAATAATAATGGAATATTCTTGGTTGATGTTTGGCAAAAAAAAAAAATTAGCTAATTTTTTGGAGTTAAGACTTTTTTAATTTTGGATTAAAAAATTTATTTGGCAAATTGTGTTTGACTTTTTAAATTCTTTTAAAAAAGTGAAATGATTATAATATTCTATCTTATTAACTTATTTAACATATTTTGTCTTTTATATTTTTTTAATCCCAACCAACTTAATCAAACAAAGCCTTAATTAATTCACCTACACTAGTTGTTTTCAATTCACATTTCTCACTTGGTGGCATATTTTATGTTAATTTTTATTTTAAATTAATATATATATATATATATATTGTTATGGTTCTTAATTTGTAAAACATTATTGTTACATATTGTTGTAGATGATTATATTGTTATGGTTCTTAATTTGTAAAACATTATTGTTGCATATTGTTGTAGATGATTATATATATATACATATATATAAGTGTTGTTTGTGTATCACTTTATACTAATTATCAATTGTGAGCAAGAATCATAAACAATGGAGTTTAAACATCTTGTATACCATTTTTTTAGATATTACTTGATTTAATAGAATGTAATTCTAATTTTATTAGAATTTACATCACATTTAGTTCGTTATTCACCATAATTATGTAGGGTAAATTATGCAAATAGTTTCTATAGTTTACACGATGTGTCAATTTGGTTTATGTAATTTCAATTTGTTTGATTTTGCTCCCTAATTTAATGGATTGTGTCATTTTAACTCAATAAATAACGATTATTTAGTTAATTTAACGGAAGGTCAAACAATATGTCAATTTGATCCCTATACTTTACATGATGTGTTAATTTGGTCTCTATACTTTTAATTTTCTTGATTTTGACAGGGATTAAATTGACACATTGTGAAAAATACAGGGACCAAATTGATACATTGTTTGACTTTCCGTTTAATTAACTTAACAACTGTTATTTATTGGACTGAAATGATACAATTCGTTAAATTAAGTTGCAAAATCGAGCAAATTGAAACTATAGGGACCAAATTGACACATTGTGTAAATTACAGGGACTGTTTGCATAATTTTTCCTAATATATAAATGATCTCCCTATAAAAAAATATATATATATATATATATTTCTATTCAAAATCAAAAGTTAAACCTATTTTTTAAACCCAATGATATGATAATCAATCATAATA
Source organism: Camellia oleifera (assembly GCA_022316695.1). Taxonomy (NCBI): domain Eukaryota; kingdom Viridiplantae; phylum Streptophyta; class Magnoliopsida; order Ericales; family Theaceae; genus Camellia; species Camellia oleifera. The sequence continues at coordinate 61,895,985 of CM039307.1, read as the reverse complement.
TTTAAGACAATTTTTCTTTCTCATATCATCTCTAATTATTATAAATTATCTCTCTTACAAATGATTGAGGTTAAAAAATAAATTTATATATCATTTTTCATAAAAAAAATTAAGAAATAGTTATTACATCCATTCAACATCTATATATTAAAGAAAAGGGTCTTTTAAAACCCAAAGCTTGTGGAAGCTCCAACATGTCAATCCTAATTTCTTAATTTTTTAATATTTTTTTTAAAAAAAATTGACTTGGTGATTGGTGATTGGTTCAAAGATTGTAATAATTACACCATTGATTACAATAAACACTTAATTTATAATAATTACACTTATTAAATGAATAACGCAATAAATGAAATTCTAATTTTCTTACTTTTTACATCCCCAAGAGACCCATGTAATTATTGTGTAAATGCCTCTTAAATAAATAAATAAACACTTATTAAATTCTTTCAAACTCCTCGGTCAAACTCCATATATTTAATTTATATATTAAAAAAAATGAAAACAAATATAAATATTTATAATTATCCTGTGCATAGCACGTGTGATAGGCTAGTTAATTTTAAATCAAATACAATGGATGAGAGAGAGAGAGAGAGAGAGAGAGAGAGAGAGAGAGCTGCGTGGACTAGGGACTTTTGAGGCAAAGGACCAAGTGGTTGGAGCTGAAACGTTGCAAAGTCTGCAATGGTCCAAAAGCCAAAGCTGGTTTGTCTTGTATGGTCAAGTTGTTGGAGCATTATTATTAATTTATTTATTTATTTTGCTGCGCTTCCTCCGGAGAGATTATGGTCAATGAATAGCAGATAACTCAAAATTAATGATGCCACCAGATGGATCAACTGTGAGGAATATCAAAAAGGCTTCCCTAAAACTCTATTATATTTGATGGCATTTTTATTTACAATTTAACTAGTCTATCACTCGTGTTATGCACGAGTTAATTATAGATATTTATATTTATTTTAAATTTTTTTAATATATATAATATATTTTTTAAGATTTTTTATAAAAATAATTTAATAATCTTATCACTAATCATAGTGTATGGGAGAAGTTGAAAAGGGTACTGCAGTAACTATATACGGATTGTATCTATAATTATTTGTATGAGTAAATTTTAAATGTTGATCAGGGGATTGTATCAATAAATGCAGGCATGTAGAAAGATATGTGGATTAAAAAAAGTTAATAAATACTGATCAGGGAATTTTGAGCAAATCAATAAATACTGAATTTTTTTTTAATAAAAAATTTAAAAAATTTAGATTGAGATATTGAAGCTCCCACAGGCCTTGGGGGTTAAAATTCTCATTTTGCTTAATATATAACTAGCCTATCACCCGTGCTATGCACGGGATAATTATAGATATTTATATTTGTTTTAGATTTTTTTTAATATATAAATTATGTTTTTTTAAGATTTTTTATAAAAATAATTTAACAACCTTATCACTAACTATAGTGTACGAGAGAAATTGAAAAGGATACTGTAGTAACTATACACAGATTGTATCTATAATTATTTGTATAAAGGGATTTTAAATGCTGATCAGGAAATTTTGACCAAATTAATAAATGCAAGCATATGGAAAGACATGTGGATTGAAAAAAATTAATAAATGATGATCAAGAGATTTTGACCAAATCAATAAATGCTGAGTTTTTTTTTTTTTAATAAAAAATTTAGAAAATTCATATTGGGATGTTAAAGCTCCTACAGGTTTTGGAGTTAAAAACCCCCATTTGCTTAATATCTACTATCATATCACCCGTGCTATGCACAGATTGTGTTTACAATTATCTATATATGTGAATTGTGATTTTTAAATGTTTTTTTTTTTAAATGTCTTTTTTTTTTTTCCTTTTTATATTATATTAAAGTTTAATATTTTGATAATAATCATATGTGTTGGACTTTTCAAGAAATTTTTATGCTTATTCTTAATGCATTAAAGTGTTATTATGAGGGATAATAATCATATGTGTTGGGACTTTTCAAGGAATTCATATGTGTTGGATTTCAAAGAATTTTTTTTATACTTGTTCTTAATGCATTAAAGTGTTATTATGATGGTAAAACTTGGGAGTTGGGAGAAGTTAATAAATGCTAAGATTTTTTTTTTAAAATCAAAAAATCAGGAAATTTAGATTAGGAGATTGGAGCTCCCACAACGCTTGGGGTGAAAAATTTCCTTTTGCTTAATATATAGTATAGATATGTGAATTGCGATTTTTAAATATATATATATATATATTTTAAATGTCTTCTTTTTTTTCCTTTTTTATGTTATATTAAAGTTTAATATTTTGATAATAATCATATGTGTTGGACTTTTCAAGGAATTAAATGTCTTCTTTTTTTATTATATTATATTATATTAAAGTTTAATATTTTGATAATAATCATATGTGTTGGACTTTTCAAGAATTTTTTTTTATGCTTGTTCTTAATGCATTAAAATGTTATTATAAGGGATAATAATCATATATGTTGGGACTTTTCAAGGAATTCATATGTGTTGGATTTCAACGAATTTTTTTTATGCTTGTTCTTAATACATTAAAGTGTTATTATGAGGGTAAGATTTTGGGGTTCGGAGAAGTTAATAAATACTAAGTTTTTTTTTAAAAATCAAAAAATCAAGAAATTTAGATTAAGAGATTGGAGCTCCCACAAGGCTTTGGGTTAAAAACTCCCTTTTGCTTAATATATAGTATAGATAAGCATAGATATATAGATATAGATATAGATATGGTGGGACATATTTTCAAATTAAATTTATTGAGATAAACTTTAAAGATTTTTAAAACTTAAAATTGGATATTGAGATGTAAAAGAAAGATGTTAACTAAATAAATAAAAATCAAATTTATAAATTTACTCTGTTTGTATATTTGATTTTTAGTTTTTAGTTTTTATTTTTTGTTATGTTATAATATAATATATAAAATATAGATAGATGTCTACAACTTTCATGAAAAATATTATCTGATTTTTTGGAAAAGAGGGAAGGAAGACAAGCTTTAGGGGTTGTTTGGGATGTCCTAAATAAGTGTACTTTTTTGTCTTTTTGGACTAAAAAATTGAGGAAGAAAATATGAATGTTCGGGTTAATTTTTTGACTTTTTATAGAAAAATGTGTAATAAAAAATTATAAAAATTGATTTGTAAGGAAAAATTAGGATTGAGAGTTGTGCAGCCGTAATTGTTGACTTTTGGTGAATAGTGTTAACTTTTTAACTTTTTGAGTAACTTTTTGATTTTTTTACAATATGCCAAACTTGGCCTTAATATTATTTTTTGAAAATTGGTGAGAGAGATTAGGATGGAGAGATTATGAAATATTTTTGTGATTAAATAAATAAATTAGTCAATAGTTTTTTTTAAAAAAATCAATAATTTTAGAAAATTGATTAATTTATCCCATTAAGTGATTTAAAATTTTGATAGATATACATCAAAAAAATAGATAATTATATTACTAAATCATAATTCAAATTTAGATCTTATATTTTTTGAGTTCCATAGCTAAATTTTTATCTTCTTTATTTTTGTGTGTAACCATAGTATGTGGGAGAAATTGAAAAGAGTGTTGCAGTAATTATGAGAAAAGTCAAAAAGTCTTGTGGGTTGAGAGAAGTTAATAAATGCTGAGGTTAATTTTTTTTAAAAAAAATAAAAAATTAGAAAATTAGGATTGATATATTGAAATTTCCACAAACCTTGGGGGTTAAAAACCCTCTTTTATTTAATATATAGTATAGATAGATTGATGGGTTCATGATTTATTACTCAGATGGTTTGTCTCGTAGAACATAATTTTATTGCAACCATGATATTTTAGCATATTTTGTGCCATGCTTAGGGTCTCAGTACGCATTTTATAATTAATTTAAACAAATGATGTATTCTAATTAAAGTCTATAAAATTTTAAATAGGGTCTATAGTATTGTTTTAATCAATCATAGAATTTTTTGTTCACACACTTTTATCAATTGTGTAAACAAATAGTTTTCCTTATTCAAGATATAAAATTCCATTTAAAAATGCTTTTGAGTATTGTTAGAAATATAAAATTTTTTATTAAATTTTCTAAATCCGTATGAGTGTTTGACAAAGAATTTGAGGCCTTAGCATTTTTTGAATGCTTTTTGGATAGATTTCAAGTTCTTTCAATTAAACCTCTCTTCTTTAAATAATCAAAGCTAATTTATTTGATAAGAATTATAGCACATTAGTAATAAAAAATTAAAAAAAAAATTAATCTGTGAAATTGGTCTTTTCAAAAGCGTATGGGGTACACACTTGTACCATAGCATGACCCTTGATATATAACAAAGATGAGACTCTTCAAATCGTGTCAATTTCATTAGAATGCAGGAGAAAAGAAGTCAGACACTACCTAGGTACATTTCAAGCTCATTGAATTGGATCAGTATTATATTACTTATAAATCACTGAGCCCAACAACATACCCAACCATAAGCATTTATATATAAAAAAAATATTGAAGATTTTAAAAGTTTTATTAAATTTTTTATTAAATGTCTCAGATGGAGTGAGATCCACATGGTACCTACATGATTTGGGTCTCATACCCATATAAGACATTTAATAAAAATTTTAGTAAAACTTTTAAATTTTATAATATTACTTTTTATATACACCCTACCAATGAAATAAGAAAACTTTTGGAATTTGTAACATTACTCTTTATAATAAAATAAGAAAAAATGACAACATGACACTTGGACAAATAGTCAACTCTCAATTTTAATTTTTTTTTAATAGGAGATATCTACAAATTTCATGGGTTTATGTTAAATTGCACTACATTTATACAATACATTATAACATGCATACAAAAAATTCATACAAATATAAAAAAATAAAAAAATAAAAAACGAAGATAAATGCAAATAATAAATATAAAAAAAAAAAAGACATACATCAATAATATAATAGATTTAGGATGAGTTTGGAACAAAAAATTGAGGAGAAATTTGTGGAGGCAAAAGAAAAAAAGAAAAAAAAAAAATGAGCCAAATATACAAGCTAAATTTTATTCACCTTTCCTTTCCTTTCATTTTTCTTTCTTTCTTATATATATATATATAAGTTTTTAATCCAAACACAATATTAAGCTTTCGTTTGGGATGTGAGTTAGCCTTTTGACTTTTTGGTCTGGGGCTAAAAAGTCTCGTTTGTAATAAATTTTTTAGTTTTTTTAATTTTTGTGAGAAAGAAAATGAAATGATTATAATTTGAATGTGATATTTTATTTTATTAATTAAAAAATCCTATTTTTAGCCCAAACATGGCATGCCAAACAAAGCCTAATGAAACTTTTGCTCACAAATTGTGTACATGGACTCTTGATCAAGAGACCATGTCCATTGGTTGAGTCAACTCTTATTAGTTGGAAACTCCCCAGTACTACACATTGCAAATCTGTTCATCCATATCTTGTAGGTTTTGAGGCTCAACAAGGGTAGAGAGATTGATAATACTAATACATTACAGATTATATATATATAATTATTATAATTTGATTAAGCTACGTCATGGCTTGACACGTGTTCGTCATTCAGTGCTTCTTCTAGAATACTTTCCTTACCAAGTTTCCCTTCCATTTATTTTTTATTTTTATTTTTTCTAATTTAAATTAAACTTCTCAGTTCAAGACATTCCCTCACTCAACATCTGGAAAAGTGAGAGCAGAGATGGTGGTGGTGATGAAGCCAATTGAGGAAGTGTTTGAGTCCAAGACAGAACCAAGGTTCAAACCCAAGAAAGGAAGTGTAATTCCTGCAAAGAGGAGGCTGGTGAAGACCATGATGTTTAATTGCATAGTTGAATCCATTGCTTCTCTGTTCTGTTTTCGCTCTCACAACAACAATGGTAGCTGCCCAGAGATTGTCTCACCAATCAATACGTCAAATTCAATGATCGACAAGAAGACAAAAAAGGAAACTTCCATACCCCTGAATTTCTTTACACTGATTTAAAATATTTTTAATTTTATTTTCACTTTTCATTTTCTTCTATTGGTGTTGCAGGCAACATTTTCACAGATCATTAGTGTATTTTGTTATTTTATATGTCATACTCTTTTGTTATTTGTATGGATTTTTAATTCACAGCAATATAACTACAACTTCTGTAGAAAAGATGAATGACAGGAAGAAATCAATAAAGTGATGGATACCCAGAAAGTCAATATTCTGAATCCTCTGTTTGATTCTCAGAGGGAATGATAATGCAAAGCTTGTTTTTGTTTTTGTCTCCTGCAACCAAACAGAAGAAAAGACACGCGAATTTAAATTCACATCAAGCCCAACACTGGCGAAACTCAAAGCAAATGATGAACCCCTTTGAATTGAGACTTGTATAAAATCATTTGGAACTTTTGGCTGTGTCAAAAGCTTTGCCCTTTTTCTTTTGTTTTCTTTTTGTAGATTCATTTCTCATCATTGCTTTGACAGTCTCATAGAGTGTCTTCTTTTTTTTTCTTTTTTCTTTTTCGAGAAAAAGGCCGTCTCATAAAGTTTGGAAAAAAGAATTAATTCATCAAATTCAAGGCAAATGATCATTGAACTCATTGAATTACTAGGTTCAAAATTTGGAGAGAGAGAGAGAGAGAGAGAGAGAGAATTAGCAATACTAAAAAATGGTCAGCATTTGCAAATTCTTATATTAATTTGGCAAAATAGAACAGATTTATACAAATTGTGACTTCTTGCTTTTACAAGCATGTCTTCCCATTTCACAGTTCCATCATTTGTTGATTTATTTATTTACCTATTTTTGTTAATCCACCTTTGTACTTTTTATTTTTATTTTTGCAATCCCTTATCTAGATATTGATAATTTTAGAATTTTGAGGTTGTGATTACTATGCCTATTTTTATGATTAGTCCTTGGTCAAACAAAGCCATTAGTATTAATAAAAGCAAATTGGCAACCAACAACCTTGAAAGAGAGACTCACTGGACAGCCACAATTTCTATAACACGTGAGAAATTAAGATTGCCCACTATTATTATGATATGTCCTTTGGCTATAAAATTTGCACCTTATTTGAAAGTTAAGAGATTGAATTTCACCACTTGCATATGAGATTTATTTTGTATATTTATTTGAGATTTTTCACTTTTAAATTTGGATAATTTTGTTTTGTTTTATTTTTTTATTTGTATTTTCTCGTATTGATTCTATGTTATATTTGTTTTTGTTATTATAATTAAAGTCATCGTCCTTAATTATAATATAATATATAAGGAGTGAAGCGATTTGCATGACGTCTCAAGCTCTCATAGAAAGTCACTCTATTACTTTATTATTTAAAATAAAGAACAAAAAATAAAACTAGCATCAAGATATTAGAAAGATTATGTCATATTCACAATATACATATATATATATATATATAGCCTATGTTTGGAAAGTGAGTTTTGTAACTTTTTTTGCTAAAATAGTCACAAAAAATAAAATAGGCTTTTTAACTCATTTAGACAAAACATCACATCTAACCCATAATCATTATATTCTTTCTCTCACAAAAAAATTAAAAAAGTCAAAAAAATCAAAAGCCTTTCTCAAATCTAACTTTTTAGTCCCAAACTAAAATAGTCAAAAAAGTCAAAAAACTAATCCACTTCTCAAACAAAACCTATATATATATATATATGTATGTATGTATGTTACAAAGAAATGTTACTCTTGCACTTAAAATACAATCTCACTTATGTCCTATGATGTTTACATACACACATCTCTCTCTCTCTCTCTCTCTCTCTCTCTCTCTCTATATATATAAGAAGTTCTATCCTGGTTGGTCTTTTTATTGGTTTTTTTTTTTTTTTTTTCGGTCTTTTTATTTGAAATAATTTACTAACAATGACTTATATATTAAGTTAAGATTTTTTTTATTATTTATAATTATGTAAACATTCTTAGTTAATTATGAAATATAAATATTTTATTTTTTAATAAATTACAAATACACTCATAAGGTCTGTTTAAAATATAAATTGGTCTTATAATACTAGAAATTACAACTATCATTTGTTATAAATTTTAATTTAACACAATAATCAGGAGAAAAAAAACTATTCTCCTATGAAATAATAAATTATCAAAATTGTTTATTGAAAAATATTTCTCATACAATTAAAAACTATTAATTGACTTAATGTTTTATTTATTAGCAAAATTGTTAATTAAAAAATATTTTCAATTTCATTAAAAGTAGTTAGTTTACTTCATGGTTTACTTATTAATAAAATTGATTCTTTGTTATGTGAGTATGATTTATTTATTAATAAAATTGGTCATTTGTATATATATATATATTCTTTAGCTTCTTTATTAGTTCAATGAATTATCTTAGTATTTTTTTTTTTAGATAAGGGAATTATCTTAATATTTGTTTTATATTTATCTGTTGAGAAAAGTTACACACCATAATTTTTTTTTTTTTTTTTGTACATTCGGAAGAAATGTTTAAAACTCATAAATTCATCCAAAATAATATGGTAATAGAATTGGAATCTACATCATTGAATGTATAACAAATTAAAAAAATGATACATATCATACCACATGTAAGGGGAGATTTGCGCTGGATTGTACGGCCGAGCAACGTTGACGGCAGGCTGACAGAGGGTACGACGCCAAGCTAACCCTCACGTCGGCGCGACCAACAACCTGACTCGCATGGTCGAGGATATCGACCGGTCAGGCAGCAACTGGCGCTGCCGAGCTGTGGCTTGCATAAGGTGGACGGAGCTCAAGGTTGCGGATGATGGTGCCGAGCTAGGTGGTGCCCGGGCTAGACTTGAGACGCGGTTAGCGCCGGTATGCGTCTAACCGGCCGCTTGAGATAGGCAGCGTCCGTGTGACCGAGATGGATGATTGAACGGTCGGAAGCCGGCATGCCTCGCAACCAATTGATCGTCACGAGGAGTAGCTCGGTCGAGGTGGTCAGACCTTCACATGAACCCAAGGGACAGTTCGGCGGTGTGTAGCCCGGTTGAGTACGCATAATGGATGTCTTCCACAAGTGATAGGCCGGTTGTGGTACCTCGGTCAAGGGTGCCACCTGGGCCAATGGTGTGAAGGAGAGGACATCTGCTCCACGAACGCCTTAATACCGTTAGACAGTTCAGTGTGTACTGGTGAAAGGACAAAACCTTTACACGCGTAAGGTGGTGAGAGGCACGCACTGCCACCTGTCCAGGGAAGGACAGCAGAGGAAATGCGAGCGCGATCTCGAGGCTGCATGGCCAGCCTAGAAATAGGGGAGGAGACGAACGTTGGAGGTACGCGAACTCACTCTCACAAACACTCTCTTCTCATTATCTTCTTCCCGAAATCTGACTTGATCATCGGAGGGTCTTTCCAGCACACCACTGCCGGGCAGCTCACCATCTTTGTGTTGCAGAGATAGACGCCGTTACCAGAAGCTTGATGTTCAAGGCGTACGGAGAGCAAAGAATATTTCGCCCCCGTACAATTGGCGCCGTCTGTGGGAAGTCTTTGATACTCAATCCTTGTTCTGTAAGCTTCTTCGACCATTTCCATGACCAACAATGACGAAGTTCCGCTGTCCGTCGTCAATGGTGTCACTCCAGAGTACGTGCGAAGGAGAAAAGGCCCCCCTAATGTTCCAACCATGGCGGGCCTAGAAATCTCTCCGCGAGGAGCGCGCGACAAGCGTGGGAGGAGTTCAGATCGTTCACAGAGTCCAGAAAGCCGCCGGCGCCGGGAGGAGTCCCGTGAGGAGCGCCTAGAGCACAAACTCAAGGACCAAGAAGCCCTCATTCGTAGGATGGCGGCGGAGATGGAGCTTCTGAAGCGCCAAGTGAGGGGGAAGGGTGTTGCTGGAGAGGGTAACCTCAGTGAGCGCACCCCCTCCCCTCGTTCTAGTAGTCGCCGCTAGAGGAGGACTCATTCGATCTCCATCACTAGGAACTATGGGGTTGGAGATTCTGACCAGCGAGAGGGCAGATCCATTACTCGCGACAGCACCTATCACCCCTCACGCCCATCGTCGACGTCGCGATACTCTGCCTCCTCCCGTTCCAGAGATCTCAGGGACGTGCTGGAGGAGAGAGCGCGCCGTCGGGAGGCTCAGAGGGTGCCGGCGCTCCAGAGATTGAGTGCCCCAGTTCGTTGCAGTGAAGAAGTGGTGATGCCGGCACCCAGAAACATAGCCCCAGCACTGGTGGACAAAGAGCTGGCAAGGCTTATATCCACGCCATTGTCCCCGGAGATTGAGGGCACCCCACTCCCTGCCGGATTCCACCAGCCAAAATTTACTTTGTACGACGGCAAGACGGATCTGTACATGTATGTGAGTCATTACCGGCAAGTGATGGCTGGCCACCGTCGGAACGATGCCTTGATGTGCCTCATATTCCCAGCAAGCTTGGGAGAGCTGGGCTTGAAGTGGTTCGAAAGGCTTCCGGAGGGGAGTATCGAGGGGTGGCAACAACTAGCGGAAGCCTTCGTCACCAGATTCAAGACCAACACTCGAACGTCGAAGGAGGTCGACCACCTCCTGGGCGTCAAGATGGAGTCTGGGAGTTCGCTGAAGGCATACAATGCGAAGTACTAGGAGACTTACAATGAGATCCTCGACTGCCCTACCAATCTGGCGATCACTCAATACAAGAGGGGCCTCCCAATCGGACATAGGCTGCAAGACTCACTCACGATGCATCAGCCGACCACCATGGAATCTTTGATGCAGCGGATCAACGAACACATTCGTGTGGAAGATGATGTCGCCTTTGCAACCGAGAAGGATAATCCGGTCGCGGTGGACAGAAGGGTAGCGGGGAAAGTTCATTCGGTCGAGTAGGAGGAAAACCGCCCTAGTGACCGACCAAAAGATCAGCGTCGAGGGACCGACCAAAATGACAAAAACAGAGGTTGCAGAAATGACCGGGCTGATGCACCCCGCGACGCAGCAGAGGATGCCAAGAGAAAACTAAAGGCGCGGACAGGGATTACCACGGTCTTCAAAATTCCCATCTATCGCATTTTGAGCGAGATCCGCAAGGAGCCTTTTGTCCGTTGGCCGGCCAAGCTGGAAAGCGCGCAGCGGGGCTTCAATCCAAAGTATCGCTGCACCTTCCATGAAGAACGGGGGCACCGGACAGAAGATTGCTTGCCACTCAAACAGCATTTGGAGGAGTTGGTGGCGGCAAGGCATCTTGACCAATATATTAATGGGGGAGTCAAGGCCGCGCCAACCGGACAAACTGAACCTAACGGAATGGCCGCCCTAGAAGCGCCCCCGCAAGGGGTGATCAACGTCATCCACGGCATCATTGAACCAGCAAGGGTCTGCGAGCTAAGAGGGATGATTAAGAAAGCCGAGCACATGAGAGAGGTGCTCTCAGTCCAGCCTGCGGTAAAGAGAGGAAAAATCGAAGAGAAAGACGTCCTTTCGTTCTCTACCAAAGACCTGGAAAAGGTGCAGATGCCGCACAATGACGCTTTGGTGGTGACCCTTCGCGTCAAAGATTTCGATATCAAGAGAATATTGATCGACCAAGGGAGTTCGGTCGAAATAATGTATTATGACGGGTTCAAACAAATGAAGTTGGAAGACAAGGATTTGGCTCCTGCAACATCTCCTTTGGTCGGCTTCAACTCGCAACCAGAATGGCCGATCGGAAAGATCATCTTGCCGGTTAGGGCGGGATCGGTTGTGAAGCAGGTGGAATTTTGGGTGCTGAAAGTGCCGTCGACTTACAATTTGATTCTAGGCCGAGGTTGGCTGCACGCCATGCAAGCGGTCGCTTCGACCTTCCACCACGTCATGCGCTTTCCGGCGCCCAACGGGCAAATAGAGGAAGTCTGGGGAGACCAGGTGATGGCCAAATAGTGCTTCGTTGCGGTTAATGATAGCCGGGCGGCCAAAGGGTTTGTTCAGATGATCGAGGGGCCCGAGGAAAAGGAGGTCCTTGAAGACGTGGGCAGAAAGGCCGAGGAAAAATCAGTCGAAGATTTGGTGGAAGTGCGCATCGACGAGAAAGATCCGACTAAGTTCTTCCTCCTGGGATCGTCTTTGTCCAGCGCCAAACGGTCGGATTATGTCAATTTCTTGGTTGCCAACTTGGAGGCTTTCGCATGGACGCCTTACGATATGCCTGGTGTCGACCCAAGCTTCATCTGCCACCAGTTAAATGTCTTCCCCAATGCGCGGCCAGTCGTACAAAGGACGCGCCGTTCAGCCTTGCACCATGCTGAAGTGGTGGCAGAAGAAGTGAAGAATCTGTTGGAAGCCGGGGCCATAGAAGAGATGCAATACCCGCGGTGGATATCTAACACGGTGGTAGTTCCTAAGAAGAACGGTAAGTGGCGAGTCTGCGTGGATTACAAGACTGTCAACCGCGCATGCCCAAAGGATAGCTTTCCTCTCCCACGAATTGACCAGCTGGCGGACTTAACCGCTGGCCATCAGAGGTTTAGCTTCTTTGATACATATCGCGGTTACCATCAGATAGCTATGTACAAACCGGACAGGGAGATCACGTCCTTCACCACTCTCAGAGGCTTATACTGCTACAAGGTCATGCCGTTCGGACTGAAGAACGCCGGGCAACCTTTCAACGGATGGTGACAAAGATGTTCGCTCCTCTCTTGGGCCAAACTATGGAAGCCTATATCGACGATATAGTGGTGAAGAGTAAGGAAAAGTCTCAGCACCTCGCCGACCTAGCAGAAATGTTCGCCATACTCAAGCGTCACAAGCTTCACCTGAACGTCTCTAAGTGCGCCTTTGGAGTTGGCACTGGGAAATTCCTAGGTTTTCTGGTTACAAACCGGGGAATTGAGGCCGACCCATCGCAAATCAAGGCAATACAAGAGTTGGAGCGCCCTAACTCCACGAAGGACGTGCAACATCTTGCCGAGATGGCAGCCGCGCTGAACAGATTTATTAGCCGGTCTTCGGATCGTTGCAAGCCCTTCTTCAAAACCTTGAAGTCCAAGTTCTTTTGGGATGAAGAGTGCGACCGTGCTCTGGCGGACTTGAAAGCGTATCTCTCCTCAGCACCTATTTTGGTTACACCTCAGCCTGGCGAGGAGTTATATCTCTACTTGGCGGTCTCCCAACATGCGGTGAGCGCTGTTCTAGTCCGCGCTGAGGGCATTCAGCACTGGCCCATTTTCTATGTGAGCAAGACTCTGCTCCCGGCCGAAACGAGATATCTTCTCTTGGAAAAATTGGCGTTGGCTCTCATGATGGCGTCGAGAAAGCTGGCACACTACTTTCACGCCCATACAATAGTGGTATTAACCGAGTTCTCGCTCAAGGTGCTCTTCGAAAAAGCGGACTTTACGGGGAGAATTCTGAAATGGGCCGTGGAATTGGGCCAGTACGACATTAAGTTCCGACCGCGCACTGCGATCAAAGCTCAAGCCCTTGCAGATTTTGTAGCGGAATTTGCCCCAGGAACACATCCAGTCTGTCCGGTTGATTTGGTTGATGCGGATTTAGCACAACCCAAGGCTCTGGCAACAGAGATATGTGATGGCTCGCGAGTGGGAGAAGAGCAAAGCTTGACTGAAATAGCAAAGGCCGACGACTCATCGAAAGAAGAACCCAGTAAAGACGTGCAAGGAGACCAGATTGAGCCTACCAGAGACTTGGAATTGAGAAGCTCCCAGAATCCGTCTGATTGCTGGAAGCTGTTTCTTGGCGAGATGTGGAAGTTGTTCGTCGATGGGGTGTCCAATAGACATGGGGCTGGGCTGGGAATTGTGCTAACTTCGCCAGATGGGCTGATTATTGAGCAAGTAATTACGCTCGGCTTGCCAGCATCCAACAACGAGGCGGAGTATGAAGCCCTCCTTGCCGGTCTAAGGAGCGCGCTGAGAATGAAGGTCACAGCCCTTATGGTGTTCAGTGACTCAAAGCTGGTGGTCAATCAAGTCTCAGGGGAGTATGAGGCCAAAGATGAAAGAATGGCCAAGTATTAGGCGCTGGTGCGAGCAGAAGTCAAAAAGTTCGATGCCATCAGAGTTGAACAGATCAACCGCGAAGGAAACAGTACAGCCGATGAATTGGCCGGTCTCGCTTCCACTCAGACAACCTTTCCCAATCCCTTGATGATTGAATTTTTACCCCGGCCAAGCTTTGAGGAACCAGAAGCAACCGAGGTACTCTGCACCAACTTGGGACCTTTCTGGATGGACCCCATCATCGCTTTTTTGAAAGATCGAATTCTACTAGAAGAAAAGAAGACGGCCCACAAGATCCGGGCAAAGTCAGAGCAGTTTTGGATCTCACCTTCCGGAGCCTTATACAAGAAATCTTTTACGGGGCCGTATTTGAAGTGTGTCCACCCCTCTAAGGTGGAAGCCTTCCTCTACGAGATCCATGAAGGCATCTGCGGCAGCCATACTGGGGGTAGATCTCTAGCCTACCGAGCAATCTCGCAGGGTTATTGGTGGCCATACATGCAGGCGGACGCGCAAAAATACGTTCGCCGATGTGAAAAATGTCAGAAATTTGTTCACCAGATCCACCAGCCAGCAAGGGAGTTGCTCTCACTCACAAGTCCTTGGCCGTTCGCACTCTGGGAATTGGATATTGTTGGACCACTCCCAATCGCACCGGGCAATCGCAAGTTTTTCATCGCCGCCACTAACTATTTCACCAAGTGGGTGGAGGCCGAGCCACTGGCAACCATTAAGGAGAAGGACGTTAAGAAATTTGTTTGGCAAAATGTGATCACTCGCTTCGGTATACCCAGGGCGCTCATCTCAGATAACGGCACTCAATTCGATGGGAAACTCTTTTGCGGATTTTGCGAAGAGTTGAAGATTGAGTTCTACAATTCAACGCCAGCCTATCCTCAGTCGAATGGTCAAGCAGAGGCCTCAAACAAGACCATCCTGGACGGGCTGAAGAAGCGGCTGGAGAAGGCAAAGGGAAAGTGGGTTGAAGAGCTTCCTAATGTGCTATGGGCATACCGCACTATGCCAAGACGGTCGACCGGAGAAACACCGTTCGCTTTGGCTTATGGTATGGAGGCCGTCATCCCATTAGAGATTGGCATGCCAACCATCCGCTCAGAAAGTTTCCAGCCAGACTTGAACAATGAGACCATGGCACTAGAGCTGGACCTTGCTGAAGAAAGACGAGAGCGCGCATTGATCCACATAGCGGCTTATCAGCAGGAACTGTCCAAAAAATACAAGGCAGTGCACCCTAGGCTATTCAAGATTGGGGATTGGGTCCTCAGGAAGGTGCTTGGCAACACAGTGATTCCTGGCGAAGGCAAGCTCGGTGCAAATTGGGAAGGACATACAAGGTGGTTGGTCTTGCTGGCAAGGGGGCATACCATCTGGAAGACTTAGATGGCAAGACTGTCCCCAAACCGTGGAATGCAGCAAACCTTAAGGTCTTTTACTTTTGAAATGTAATTTGTTTATGTTGCTTAGCTTTTTTAGACCCCTAGCCTTTTGGCATTTGATGTAAGAGATGGCAATGTTTTTATAATGAAAAATAGTCTCTTCTTGTTTTGTATTACGTTTGTCCAATGATATCATAAGACACAAAAGGCAATTATGGATGCCAGGGGCAAGAACCGACCTGAAGGTGACCGGGCTGTTTTCCTCGGAATGGGAACAGACCGCACAAACAGTTGCATATGGAACAATGCGCATTAGGGCTGAGCTGGTTTTGCTCGCCCAGTGGGAATGTTGGCAGCATGACCAACCTAACTAAAACATTGGTGTTTTGCCCAATGTAGGAGCCGAGCTGATTTTGCTCGGCCCATCCAGCATATTGGTGCCTTGTCCCATATGGGAAACGAGCTGATTTTGCTCAGTGGAATTGGCAATGTTTTTTGCTCGGCCGACTAAGTGTTCCCAACCGAACAAGGCCGAGCGAATTTTGCTCGGCCAAGTATAAAATATCATTTTATTTGGAAATGCAACGACTGTTTGTGCGGTTCAGCCGACCTGCCAGTTCATAAAGTTTGAAGCAAGAAATTCACACACATGCAAGCCGAACAGAAATAACATATGTACTAGCAAAAAAGTTCACATTTCATTGATAGAAAAAGTTCAGTACAAAAGGGGGGGCGTAGCCCGGTTACGTTGCAAAAAGGAAAGCAAAGAAAACAAGACAAAAACAGAAAAATCTCTAATCTAGTGCAAGGTTTTGATCGGCGGCCTCCTCCATCTGCTCGTCGACCGTCTGCTCCGGCGGGATTTGCTCGGCCTCATTGTCGGTGCCCTCCACCGTGAGAACCTCCCGGTCAATCACTTCATCTTCAGCATTTGGAGATGCTTCGGGTGGAGGTTGCTCGGTCTGTTCCGCGGCGGCAGCTTCCTCCTCAGCCTCCTTCCTCGCCTCCGCAATGAGTCGGTTTTGTTCGGCCCTGGAGTACGCGAGCATGTACACCGGGATATAAGCAGCGGGCGGATTGACGAACATAGCGGAGTCCTGACCCAGACCAACTTTTTCCACGGCAGCTTTCCAGCCGCACTGGAAAAAGATATCTTTGGTCGCTTGGACCTGGCGCTCGTAGGTCTTCTCGCCTTGCTTATATCCTCGGTTTTCGGCGTCTTCGACAGCCTTGGCTTCTTTGCTGCTATCACGAAGCTTCCTCAGCTCGGCGAGATACCGAGCTTTGGTCTTCTTCACGGCCTCCTGCTTGTCAGCATCAGCTCAGTCAACCTTCCGCTGCAGCTTATCTCGCTCCGCCGCGATAGCCTCATTCGCCTCCTTCAGTTTGGCCAGCTCGGCTTTCTACTCCTTATTCTCAGCGATTGCATCGTGCAAGCTCTGTCGCACCTTGATCATCCGGTCGTGGACCAGGTAATTCTTTTGTGCGGCCTGCATGCAAGTGAAAGATTGTAAGTGTTTGAAAAACCGAGCAAAAACCGAGCAAACAGTTGAAGCGGAAAATTGAAAGCTTACCAGCACGATGGATTTGGCAGCCGAGCGTAAGACCTTTAGGTCGGATAGCTCATCATGTTTCTTCATGTCTGCTGGAAGGATCAACCCCTTGGTCATGTTGAAACCAATGGAGTAATCCTTGTCAGCGTAAACTGAATCCTTGGCCGAGACTGGCCGGCCGTTGTACACGAACTCGGGCGCCCAGGCCGGGGGGGTGGCTAGGCCCTTGCCCTTGGATTTACTGGCCCGTGGTTGCTCGGCCTGGTCACCCGGCTCGATGGAGGCAACCTCGGTTGAGTCTTCATCGATGAGGTTCTGCCCGGCTAGATCCTTCCTGGGCCTTTTCTTTGACCGGCCAGCCTGTTGCTCACTGGCAAGTGCAAGAACGGCTTCGGTTTGACCGGCTGGGGCTGAGGAAGTTCCCCCGACCGCTTCTGGAGGCTGAGACTCGCCTTCGTCTCCGGTGATCATAGACTTGATCGCTCGGATTTTCGCCATCTCTTGCTTGGCGATAAGTGGAACCAATCTGATCGGTGGAAGAGTTGGATCTGGCTCTGGAGATGAAGCGCGCAGAAAGTCAGTCACGCGACTTTTGCGCGGTGCCTGGTAGTGATATGTTTGCTCGAAGCCGAGCAGTTTTGAGGCTTCTCTCTCTTCCTCGGGGAGACAGAGCAGAGCTCGGATTGCTTCGGGGTTGGCTTGGTGATAGTTCGCTGCCAAATGTCTATCTGCAAGAGGAGACCAAGTGTTAGTCTGGCTAAACAAAATTATATTGAAATACAGAAAGAAGATTGTGCGGTCGGCCGGGCTACTTACTAGCGTGGCCAAAGTCTTTCCTAATGTACCACCCCGGTATGGGTGCCTCGGTGTCTTCAAAATTACCGGACACCCACAAAAAATCGTCGTCATTCGTTTCTTTGTCCGGGTTGCCTTCTACGAGTTTTGCTCGGCCCTTCTTCACTTTGAGGTACCAGCAGAGCCCGCTCTTATTCCTACTTAAGCTATACTGGTGGAAAATTTCTGCGAGGCCGAGATTAAGACCGAGCCTGCAGTTCAGCTCGGCGACGCCGTTTATTATCTTGTATGTGTTATTCGAAACCTGGCTCGGGCAAAGCCTTGTCTGCCTTAAAAATTCACAAAGCAAGGGCTGGACCGGGAAGCGGACGCCGCCCTCTACTATGGAAACGACCGTGAAGGGGCACCAGTCTAAATCTCCCCAAGGGGTGTCCCCCTTTTTGGCGAGCTCTAGGATGACGTCGTCAGGAATGTTGTAATCCCTCCGAAACTCTGCCATCGCGCCGGATGAGCTAACCTTAAATCGATATTTTCCTATTTGACTCGGTTTTATTCAATGTACTGTGTATCTCGGTCAAAATGATGGTGTTTTTGCTCGGACTTTGAGCTCCACCGACTATAAGGTTGGATTGGCCTGGTCGGTCCTATTTGTTCTGCATGATAAAAAATAAGGCCAAGGGTTAGCACGGCAGATATTGCGTGGCTCCTAGTGGAAATAGCTCAGGGAAGGATTTGGTGTTTTGACCAAGGAGTCTCAGCTCGGTTTAACTACAAGTGTGCCTAATCCCTTTGTTTGGTTCCAGTTCGGTTAAGACCTTTTGAAGGATCTAGCCGCCCTTCCAGCTCGGTCATGTTTATAGGAGGGGTTTTCAGGTTTTCGTTCGGGTTATTCTATCTGCCGGTCAAAGAGAGCATTCAGCTCGGTCATGGTCTGAGACTGAGACCACAAGTGCTAGTTCGGCTCGTTCCTATCTACCGATCTAATGGGGTGTTCAGCTTGGTGGCAGCCTCAGCGAGAAGCCGCAAACAATTTTCTGCTCGGTTACAGCCCTAAATGTGGATCTAAACAGGCGTTTAGCCCGGTTTTACCCAGGTTCAAGCTGTTCATCCCAGTGGGATGAATTTGCTTGAACCCAAGGGAAACCAGGGGCACGGAGGCCCCATCCAGTCCTCTATTGGTTCTCATTTGCCCTAGGGTGTGCCAGTTCTAAGCCATAAGAAGAACAATGGAACATAGAAAACATGGGAAACAATGGCGCAAAAATGGAGAACTAGAAAAATGAAATGCAATAGTAAAGACAGGAGACTTACCAGAGGAGGCTGGGACGGTGAGTGCAAACTCGTAAGCTTAACAGCAGCCCTCTGAAGGAACGAAAATGGAGGATGAGCAGACGCAGCAGTAGAAAGAGAGAGGCTCAGAGACAGTGATAGCAGAGAAAGGCTAGGGTTTTTTGGCTTGAAGGCGATGAAGGAAAGTGAAAGGTTTGGGAGGCTTAGGGTTTAGGCTTTTAAGGGTTGAGGTGGCCCTTGGCCTGCGCACGAAATGGGGGGAAAAACCCAAACGGCGCAGCCGTTTGAATTCTGCGCGTGCAGAACAGCTGGCTGCACGACCCAATGGCGTGATGACACGTGGCACTGAAAACGCAGCTGTCAGTACGGCTGTACGACCTTTGATGGGACTGCGGAGGTATTGACCGGCCAATTGAGATTGCTCGGTCGCAGAAGTGTCCCCAATTCAACAATGGCTCGGCGGCAGACATTGCCTTATTCAAGCTCGGCCTGGAGAGGGTATAACTCAATCATGGCTCGGATACATTGGTAAACCCAATCACGATAGCTCGGATGGGTTTAAGGAGCAATTGTGAGGGGAGATTTGCGCTGGATTGAACGGCCAAGCAACGTTGACGGCAGGCTGACGGAGGGTACGGCGCCGAGCTAACCCTCACGTCGGCGCGGCCAGCAACCTGACTCGCATGGTCGAGGATATCGACCGGTCAGGCAGCAACTGGCTCTGCCGAGCTGCGGCCTGCATAAGGTGGACGGAGCTCAAGGTTGCGGATGATGGTGCCGAGCTAGGTGGTGCCCGGGCTAGACTTGAGACGCGGTTAGCGCCGGTATGCTCCTAACCGGCCGCTTGAGATAGGCAGCGTCCGTGTGACCGAGATGGATGATTGAACGGTCGGAAGCCAGCATGCCTCGCAACCAATTGATCGTCACGAGGAGTAGCTCGGCCGAGGTGGTCAGACCTTCACATGAACCCAAGGGACAATTCGGCGATGTGTAGCCCGGTTGAGTACGCATAATGGATGTCTTCCACAAGTGATAGGCCGGTCGTGGTACCTCGGTCAAGGGTGCCACCTGGGCCAATGGTGTGAAGGAGAGGACATCTGCTCCACGAATGCTTCAATACCGTTAGACAGTTCAGTGTGTACTGGTGAAAGGACAAAACCTTTACACGTGTAAGGTGGTGAGAGGCGCGCACTGCCACCTGTCCAGGGAAGGACAGCAAAGGAAATGCGCGCGCGACCTCGAGGCTGCATGGCCAGCCTAGAAATAGGGGAGGAGACGAACGTTGGAGGTACGCGAACTCACTCTCACAAACACTCTCCTCATTATCTTCTTCCCGAAATCTGACTTGATCGTCGGAGGGTCTTTCCGGCACACCACCGCCGGGCAGCTCACCATCTTTGTGTTGCAGAGATAGACGCCGTTACCAGAAGCTTGACGTTCAAGGCGTACGGAGAGCAAAGATGTTTTATTTATTAGCAAAATTCTTAATTAAAAAATATTTTCAATTTCATTAAAAGTAGTTAGTTTACTTCATGGTTTACTTATTAATAAAATTGATTATTTGTTATGTGAGTATGATTTATTTATTAATAAAATTGGTCATTTGTATATATATATATATATATATTCTTTAGCTTCTTTATTAGTTCAATGAATTATCTTAGTAATTTTTTTTTAGATAGGGGAATTATCTTAATATTTGTTTTATATTTATCTGTTGAGAAAAGTTACACACCATAATTTATTTATTTTTTGTACATTCGGAAGAAATGTTTAAAACTCATAAATTCATCCAAAATAATATGGTAATAGAATTGGAATCTACATCATTGAATGTATAACAAATTAAAAAAATGATACATATCATACCACATAATTATAAATTGAATTGTGTGAGTTTTTCGAGGTCTCAAACATTTTCTAACAATGTGATGAGGGAGTTGGTTTTATGTCATTGGATGTGTAACAAATTATAAAATTTAATAGAAAAAATAAAACTCCTAATTATTCTTCTATACAATAATAAAATTACTAGAATTGTTAATTAAAATATATTTATGATATCATTAAAAACTATGAACTGTCTTATTGGTTAATTAATGAAATTAGTCATTTGTTATGCGATTAAAAATTTAACAAGGTGACATATAAGTTTTAAAATCATAAGTCACAATTAATAAAAGTTGAATGATTATTCAATCATTTTTAGATAAAATGACCATTTCCTCATAATAGTGAATAATAATATATTTTTAATACATTTTTCATCATATGTGAGAATTAATATTTTGATTAGACACACAAACGAGTACAACCAAGTATTCGGCTTCTCATTACAAGAATCCCAATTCAACGCATAATTAGACACACAAACAAGTACAACCCCATCGCCCCTAAAGGACTCGATTCACATAATGTCATTCACTCGATTAACAGCTTAGCTCTGAGATTAAAAATTGTGAATAGTAAAATATGTGATACGTATGTACACTAAATATAATAAAAATTGTATATAATAATATAATATGAAATGAATATTGAGAACTAATAACTACCTAAATCAAATCAAGTTTTAAGTTCCGTTAAATGAGGTCGGCTATATGAATCCTCCTCCACACGGCTCTATTAAAGGTCATTTCATGAGTCAAATTAAGTAAATCCATATCTCTACTTATAATACTAGTCAACGTTAATTTAGGCTCATCTGGTCCCCTGATACTTCCATCTACCATCACTACATCGCATATCTTCACGATTGTCTCTATTGGTCTCCGTTGAATATGACCATCTCAATCGATTCTCTCTCAACTTATCTTTTATCGGTACTACTCTTACTCATTTCTGAATACACTCATTCCTAATTCTGTTTTGTCTAGTTTAGCCACACATTTACCTTAGCATCCTCATCTCAGCAACACGCATCTTATCGACATGTTGTTTCTTGGGATTGGTTTGGGGTGTTCTAAAAAAGTGTACTTTTTATCTTTTTACGAAAAGATATGTAGAAAAGTAGAAAGGTGATGTGATGGAAAAAAGATAAAAAGATAAAAAGATGGATTATATAGTGCATACCAAACCAACCCTTGGTTGCCCAACACTCCATCCCACACAACATCGCTGGTCTAATAGTCGTTATCTAAAACTTACTTTTTAGTCTAATGGGTATTCGTTTATCGCATAGTACCCCAGACGCACTTCTTCACTTAAGCCATCCCGTCTTAAACCTATAAGCTACATTCGCATCAATCTCCCCCGCCGTTGTGATAATCGACCATAAATAACGAAAATATTTACTCTTAAGCAGTTTTTGGTTCTCAATCTTCACTTCTCCTCTTCTTTCATTGTTCTTGTTACTAAATTTACATTTCATGTACTCTGTCTTAATTCTGCTTATCCGGAATCCTTTAGATTCAAAGTGTTTTTCTCTAGATATCTAACTTTGTGTTAACTCTTTCTCTAATCTCATTTACTAACACGATATCATTTGCAAAAAGTATACACCATGGCACGTCATCTTGAATATTTCTCGTCAACTCATCCATAACTAATGCAAAAAGATAAGGATTTAAGGTAGATCCTTGGTGTAACCCTACAGTGATAGGAAATTCATTTGTCTCTCCAGCAAGCAATCTAATAGTGGTCACAACTCTTTCATACATATTCCTAATCACATCAATGTAACCTTTTGTTACCCATTTCTTTTCTAATACCCACCATATTATATCCCGATGCACTCTATCATATACTTTTTCAAGATCGATAAATACCATATGACTATCTCTTTTCTTTTCTCTATACTTTCTATTACTCTCTTCAACAGATAGATCACTTCCATTGTTGACCTTCCAAGCATAAATTCAACACTACAACAAAAAAGGTCTATGGTGACGAAAACGCGTGACGAAAAAATATTTCGTCTCCAAATATGCATGTTTTAGTGATGAAAATAAGATTTCGCCTCCAATTGTATTATTTTTAGAAACGAAAACCAAATTTCGTCACCAAATGCTTAAAATCAAATATAACAATAGGTGGCGAAAATTTTATTCGTCTCTAAATTTTATTTTTCGTCACAAAACAATTTCCCGCCCTTGGAAAATTTGGTGGAAGATTTGGCGCCATTTTAGAGATGAAATTTGTCGTCACCTTTGTAAAAAAATTTAGAGAAGAAATAATTTCGTCTCCAAATGTATTATTTTTAGAGAGGAAAACCAAATTTCATCACCAAATGCTTAAAATCAATAAAAAAAATACAAGAAATCTAGGCTATTGTGACAAAATTTGGTAACAAATTCTTTTTTGTCTTAAAATTTAACCTAAAGATAACGAAATATTAATTTTGTCGTTTGTTTTAATTTTTCTCAAAAGTATAGGAGACGAAAACAAAATTTCGTGTGCAAAAATGAGGCGCCAATTTCATTTGCATTGGCGCGAATTATTTTAGCTCATTGGAGACGAACATTTTTGTCACAAAATATATTTTTTTTTTGTGACGAACGTAATTCGTCGCCAACAAATTCCATACCTATTAAACAATGTCGTTGCATATTTCCATTTATTAGGTGACAAATATATTTTTGTCTGGGAAGGATAAGTTATGGAAGACGAAAATATTTCGTCACCAATAAACACTCCATCATGCAGACAATATCATTTCATCTTTCTATTAAATAGGCGACAAATATATTTTTGTTTCAGAAGAATAAGTTGTGGAAGACGAAAATATTTCGTCACTAATAAATTCTAATTGATTGCGTGACGAATATATTTTTCGTCTCATAAGATTAAGTCGTGGAAGACAAAAATATTTCATCACCAATAATAAATTCTTTGTTCTGGTATTGAAGGATACAAAAATATTTTATCACTAATCATTTCTCTTTATTAAAATGCCGTGAAACTGTGACCCCAAGAGATACACTCTGACGCTTATCACTCATTTTTATGTACACGGACCTTGAAGTCGTGACCCAAGAAAATATTTTCTACAAACCCTCATTTCTCTCTCGCACTTGAGTCTACTCCTCTCTTACAAGTATTGAAGTCGTGACTCAAGAAGACACTCTGTAAACCATTTCTTCCATTTCGCTCTAAAGCCCCTCTCTTCTGTCTCACACTTAAGCCCTTCGTGCATGCTAGCATTGAAGCTATTATCCAAGAAGGTACCCTATGCAAACCCACTATTCTTTCTCACAGTGAAGGCCCCTCATGCACGCAAGCACTTTTTCTCATTGTCTAAACCAACTCTATCATTTTTGTCTAGAACACTCATTTCGGAAAAATCGAAGGTCAAAACCTCTCTCTACAAAAAAAGAAAAAAAAAAAGATAATTAATGTAGCAATTTTTTTGTGAGAAAAAATACAGAGAAACAAATAATAAAAAATTTGTAATTTTCAAAATTAATAGAAAGCATTACCTTGTTTATTATGGAGTTTTCAATAATTAATTTTTAAAATTTGGTGATAAAATTTATTTTTGTTTTAAAACGTAATCCAAACATGACCAAATATTACATTTGTCGTTTCTTTTAATTGTTCTCAAAACTATAGGAGACGAAAAAATAAATTCGTCAGAAAAAAAGAGGCGCCATTTTTTTTTCTTTTTGGCGCCAATTATTTTAGCTTATTGGAGACGAACATTTTTTTCACAAAATTTAAAGTTTTTTTGCGACAAAAGGAATTCGTCACCAATAAATTCCAAACTTATTAGATGATGTCGTTTCATTTTCTTATTTATTTGGTGACAAATATATTTTTTGTCTGGGAAGGATAAGTTATGGGAGACGAAAATATTTTGTCACCAATAAACCCTTCATGCTCGTTTTATCTTTCTGTTAATTAGGCGACAAATATATTTTTGTCTTGGAAGGATATGTTTTGGGAGACGAAAATATTTCATCACTAATAAAGTCTCCATGTGTCGTGTTGCATTTTGATTGATTGTGTGACGAATATATTTTCGTCTCATAAGGTTAAATTGAAGGAGACGAAAATATTTCATCGCCAATAAATTCTCCATCCCCACACAACGTTGTTTTTGTATTTTTGTTGATTAGGCAACGAACATATGAGTTCGAGACGAAAATATTTTATCACTAATTATTTCTCTTTATTAAAATGCCGTCAGAAACTAAGAGACACTCTTACCTTAATCACTTACTTTCACACACACACACAAATACTAAAGTCGTGAGCCGAAAAGACACTCTCTACAAATCCTCATTTCTCTCGCACACTTGTGTCTCCTCTCTTACAAGTATTGAATCTGTGACTCGAGAAAACAATCTCTATAAACCATCTCTTCTATTTCGTTCTGAAGTTCCTCTATTCTCTCTCACATTTAAGCCGTTTGTGCATGCAAACATTATTATCCTAGAAGACATTTTGTGCAAAGCTACTATTCTTTCTCACAGTAAACCCCTCTCCACAAAAAGAAAATAATAATAATAATAATTAAACAAGGAAACAAAATACAAGAAATGTAGGCTATTGTGACAAAATTTGGTAACGAAATTTTTTTTGTCTTAAAATTTAACCCAAAGATGACAAAATATTAATTTTTGTCATTTGTTTTAATTTTTCTCAAACGTATAGGAGACGAAAAAAAATTTCGTCTGCAAAATTCAGGCGCCAATTTCATTTGCATTGGCGCGAATTATTTTAGCTCGTTGGAGACGAACACTACAAGAAAATACACAATTGGCGACCACTTTTGCCGACTATAAATATTTTGGTTGCCAAAAGTAGTGGAATTGGCGACCAAAAATTATGTTAGTCGGTAAAAGTACAATATTTAGCTACTAAATTTTTTTAGTCGGGGTATATTAATTTTAGAATAAAATTGTTGCTACTAAATTATGTTAGTCGCTCATCTCTCCCCATATCTCTCTCATTTATCTTTTTCGCTCTTTCTCTCTCTCTCTCTCTCTCTCTCTCTTTGTCTATCTCTTTTCACCCATTTTTTCATCTTCCTCTCTCTATTCTCTTTCTCTCTCTTACTCATCACTCTTCTCTCTCTGTCTGTTTGTGTATCTGTCTGTCTCTCTCTCTGTGTCTCTCACTCATCTATCTCTTCTTTCCTTTCTCTATCTTTCTCTGTCTCTTTCGTTCATCTCTCTTGTCTCTATCTCTCTTGTTCATCTCTCTTCTCTCGCTCTTTCTCATCTCTCTTTTCTTTCTGTCTCTATTGCTCATCTCTCTCTTATTTCTCTCTCTCTCTCGTTCATCTCTCTTCTCTCTATGTCTCTCTCACTCATCTCTCTTATCTCTATCTCTCTCTCTGTCTATCTCGTTCATCTCTCCTCTCTCTCTTTCTCTTTTTCTGACTCTCACTCTTTATCTCTTTTCTCTCTTTGTCTCTCTCTCTTTGTCTATCTTCTTTTTCTCTTTTATCTCTATTTCTTTCTCTTACTCATCACTCTTCTCTGTCTGTCTGTTTGTCTCTCTCTCCCTGTGTCTCTCACTTTTCTATGTCTTTTCTCATATATTTTCTCTCTCTGTCTATTTCGTTCATCTCTCTTCTCTCTATCTCTCTTGCTCATCTCTCTCCTCTCGCTCTCTCTTATCTCTCTTTCTCTCTCTGTCTCTCTCGCTTATCTCACTTCTCTCTATCTCTCTTGTTCATCTCTCTTTTTTCTATGTCTTTCTTGCTCATCTCTCATTCTCTCTCTCATCTCTCTTTTCTCTCTGTCTCTATTGCTCATCCCTCTCTTATTTCTATCTCTCTCTCTCTCTCTCTCTCGTTCATCTCTCTTATTTATATCTCTGTCTCTCTTGCTCATCTCACTTCTCTCTATCTCTCTCTGTCTCTCTGTTCATCTCTCTTCTTTCTATTTCTCTCTCGCTCATCTCTCTTCTCTCTATCTCTCTCTCTGTCTCTCTCATTCATCTCTCCTCTCTCTTTGTCTCTTTTTCTGTCCCTCACTCTCTATCTCTTTCTCTCTGTGTCTCTCACTCATCTATCTCTATCTTTCTCTGTCTCTTTCGTTCATCTCTTTTGTTCATCTCTTTTCTCTCGCTCTTTCTCATTTCTCTTTTCTCTTTGTCTCTATTGCTCATCTCTCTCTTATTTCTATCTCTCTCTATCTCTCGTTCATCTCTTTTCTCTCTATGTCTCTCTCACTCATCTCTCTTATCTCTATCTCTCTCTGTCTATCTCGTTCATCTCTCATCTCTCTTTGTCTCTTTTTCTGACTCTGACTCTCTATCTCTTTTCTCTCTTTGTCTCTCTTCATTTTCTCTTTTATCTTGATTTCTCTCTCTTACTCATCACTCTTCTCTGTTTGTCTGTCTGTCTGTCTGTCTCTCCTTGTGTCTTTCACTTATCTATGTCTTTTCTCATATATTTTCTCTCTCTGTCTATTTCGTTCATCTCTCTTGTTCATCTCTATCCTCTCGCTCTCTCTTATCTCTCTTTCTCTCTCTGTATCTCTTGTTCATCTCACTTCTCTCCATCTCTCTCTGTCTCTCTCGTTCATCTCTCTTCTTTCTATGTCTTTCTCGCTCATCTCTTTTCTATCTCTCATCTTTCTTTTCTCTCTGTGTCTATTGCTCTTCCCTCTCTTATTTCTATCTCTCTCTTTCGTTCATCTCTCTTATTTCTATCTCCGTCTCTCTCGCTCATCTCACTTCTCTCTATCTCTCTTTGTCTCTCTCGTTCATCTCTCTTCTTTCTATGTTTCTCTCGCTCATCTCTCTTCTCTCTATCTCTCTTTGTCTCTCTCGTTCATCTCTCTTCTTTCTATGTTTCTCTCGCTCATCTCTCTTCTCTCTATCTCTCTCTGTGTCTCTCTCATTCATCTCTCCTCTATCTTTGTCTCTTTTTCTGTCTCTCACTCTCTATCTCTTTCTCTCTGTGTCTCTCACTCATCTATCTCTTCTCTCTTTTCTCTATCTTTCTCTGTCTCTTTCGTTCATCTCTTTTGTCTCTATCTCTCTTGTTTATCTCTCTTCTCTCACTCTCTCTCATTTCTCTTTTCTCTCTGTCTCTATTGCTTATCTCTCTCTTATTTCTATCTCTCTCTATCTCTCGTTCATGTCTCTTCTCTCTATGTCTCTCTCACTCATCTCTCTTATCTCTATCTCTCTCTGTCTATCTCGTTCATCTCTCCTCTCTCTCTGTCTCTTTTTCTGACTCTCACTCTCTATCTCTTTTCTCTCTTTGTCTCTCTTCTTTTTTCTCTTTTATCTCTATTTCTCTCTCGTACTCATCACTCTTCTCTGTCTGTCTGTTTGTCTGTCTCTCACTTATCTATGTCTTTTCTCATATATTTTCTCTCTCTGTCTATTGCGTTCATCTCTCTTCTCTCTATCTCTCTTGCTCATCTCTCTCCTCTCGCTCTCTCTTATCTCTCATCTCTCTTTTCTCTATGTCTCTATTGACTCATCCCTCTCTTATTTCTATCTCTCTCTCTCTCGTTCATCTCTCTTATTTCTATCTCTGTCTCTCTCGCTCATCTCACTTCTCTCTATCTCTCTGTCTCTCTCGTTCATCTCTCTTCTTTCTATGTCTCTCTCGCTTATCTCTCTTCCCTCTATCTCTCTCTCTGTCTCTCTCATTCATCTCTCCTCTCTCTTTGTTTTTTTTTCTGTCTCTCACTCTCTATCTCTTTCTCTCTTTGTCTCTCTATCTCTCTCTCACTCTCTACTACTACTATTACCTCTCCTCTACCACCGCCACTCTATCTCCTTTACCACTATCACAACTTTACCACTAATCTCCTTCATCATCACCGCTGCCGCCGCCGCCACCACCACCACCACCACCACCACCACCACCACCACCTCATATCCACCACCTTCACCACTACTGTCGCTTCCTCTCGTTTATCACAAAAAATTAATTCTTGATTTTTAGTATATAAAAAAATCGGCCACAAAAAAATAATTTTAATTGACCATAAAAAATTAATTTTATTTTAACGAAAAATATTTTTCATTGAAAAAAAAAATTCATTAAAAAAATAAAAAAATTTCCTTTTTTTTTTTCACTGACCCGCCCGCCCAAACTTATTTCCCTCCTTTTTTTCGTCTTTCCCCCCTTTTTTTCATTTCCTTTCAGGTTTGCAGAGCCCTGTTTCGAAACAACACCTCTCTCTCTCTCTCTCTCTCTCTCTCTCTCTCTCTCTCTCTCTCTCTCACGGAGGCGAGCGATTGGTTCGAGTTATGAGCTCCGAAGCTGCTTCTTCAAAGTTTCTTCACCAATTGCTGGGACCAGAAAATGTGCAGCGTTGGTGTCTGGGTTGTCCTCTGTTACGTCACCAACGATTTCATCGTTCAACGAGGTTCCAATCAGCTCAATCTCTGTTTTTCTTTGTTAAAAAATGGTTTTGATTTTTGGGTTTTTTTTTTGTGCGATTCTGATTTCTATCTATGTGGGTTTTGATTGTTACTTTGTTGGGTATGGTTGGGTTTGGCTGATCATCACTGGCCGAGCTCCTGCTTTGCCTTTGTAGGCTGTGGATTCATATTTTGCTAAAATTTGGTTTTTATGGTGGTTCTTTGCAAATATTAGCTAATGATCTTCTATAAAATTTATTTAGTTTGCAACATTAATAATTATTGTGGTAGTATGTTAGAAAGGAATAAATTTTTAGTGGAGAAAGAAAATTTTTATATGATATTTCTTTAGCGGAATATAAATGGATGGCTGTGTGTATAGGCCCAATCAGGAATATATTATGGGCAAGATATTGGAAATGTGACAAGCTTTGGACATTCAAGGGTACCCCCAGACCATGCTAGTCTATTTGTAAAAGGATTGGCTCAAAAAGGCTCTCCCCCATGGCGAGATGATGGCAAAGATGGACATTACGTGTTTGAGCTTGGAGAGAGTTTAACTCCGCGCTGTAATTTCACCTTTTCACTGTTGAAGGAATCTTTGGTTTTGAAGCATTTTTGTTATGTGTGTTGTTGATTTTCTATGTTTGACTTTTACTGTCAATTACTTCCCTTTTTATTACACAATGACATTGAAACTTTTGCATTCTAGTCTTTCACTTACTCAATTTTTCATTGCAAAGTTTTTCAGCTTTTAAGTTATTTGTAGTTTTTATATTGTGGATGATTTTCCATTAAACAAATGCAAAGTATTGAAAAAACTTTGTGCTTGGGCTCTTAAGATATTTTTCATTGCCATTAGTTGCCTTTTGAAAAGAACAATTTGATCTCTTCCACTTCTTTTTATGTTATTTAATTTTTTCCCCTTGTTTGCGTTTAAAATCTTTTAATTTGATTCTGTTGAAGTGAAATGAACTCAATACTTGTACTTCAACGTTGTTTTATCAATTTTTTTTCTAACTATTCCATCACTTTATTACCTTATTCTCTTTGCTTTCTGTTCTTGCAGATAAGATTCTCAGAAAAATTGGCGAAGGTTGGCCTTGTCACTTCTTTAATTTGGCATTGCTCTCATAGATGGGTAATTCTTTAATTTCTGCTGTCGATGCTTTGAACAAGCAATTACCCATGTTCTTATAGTTATTAAAATGGTTGGTTAATGAATCTCCCACTGCAAAGCAGTGTTTCCTCCCTCAGCTAAATACTATTTAAGAACATTATTCTCCGTGATGGAAAGTCTATAAATTGCATTATAATTATCATACTAAAACTAATGGAACTTCTATTTCCATTGAGGATACTACTCCACTTTTTTATCCAAAGAAAATATGCTAATGAAAAAAAAGTCGAGGTTTGTTGAGGTCCCTTACTTTTAATATTTTTGTGTGCGCGCGCGCGTGTGCCCGTAGCATATTGACACTGCATATGTATCTTTAAAGCTAACAGAGCTACAATCTTGGCGGAAAAATAGCTAGATACTTTTGCATATGGATTTGCAAGTACTTTTACTATGTAGACTAGAATTTGAATTTCTATACTGGATTCTTGGTTTTTGCTGACCACTTCCTAATGACTATATACTAATATGGACAACAATCAAGCCACTGCTTTTAGAATCCTTACATATATATATCATTTCTGCTAGTTTTCATTCTTTGAGCCTTAATTTAATTTCTAAAAGAATGAGAAGTGAAGTAGTTCTTCTAAATTACTGGCCTAGTCCTTTTTCAACAAGGGTGAGAATTGCCTTGGCAAGGAAGGGATTGACTATGAGAGCAAGGATGAGGACTAGGCCAACCAAAGTCAACTCCTCATGGAGATGAAGCCCACACATTAGAAAATACATCTTTTGATCCATAATGGAAAACCCACTTGTGAATAATTAAGAAGAAGGGGGAAGAAATAGGAATAAAAATATTTTAAAAAAATTAGTATAATTGATGTATGGACCTGGCAGCCACCCATCTAATTTAAATATATGACAAATAAATTTTCTTAGTCTTTGAGACAAATAAAGCATGTAATACTTATGATTCAACTCGACTGTGGTGTAGGAGACCGTGATATTGGTTTACAGTAGACATATTTAGGCTTGTTTTGGGAAGTGCTAAAAAAATTAATTTTTTTACACTTCTCAAAAGAGCTCTTAGGATGTTTTGTGTGGAACGAATGAAATCAAAGAGAGTATATAGAATATACATCACGAGTCATAAAACTAGACACCTTGCGTGGGACGAACAAAACCAAAGAGCATTGCATCCTTTCTTGTATATTTGGATTAGATAAATTTATAGTATAAACAAACCTATATATATATTTTAAAATTGTCAAGCATGACAAATACAATGACGATGTTAACTCGGACAATTATACGACCATCAAAAAGTTTTTCCTATAAATACTGCATCGCTTTGGCATAACAACAAACACCCAACACACCATTCACACTGCACAGTTGTTGCCTTCCTTTGTTGATCTTCAAACAGAGTTGTGAGACATCATCATCAATGGCGGATAAAGTCAAACTCTTAGACTTCTTGGTTTGCTCTTTTGCGACGAGGGTGAAAATTGCCTTGGCTGAGAAAGGGATAGACTATGAGTCCAGAGAAGAGGGCTTGAGCAAGCACTAACATTTTGTTTGCTCTTCTGAATGTGAATTACTGCATACTTATTAAATATTTATGCAAGCACTAACATTTTGTTTTTGTCGTTTTCAAAAGAAATGATTCCATAACCTGGTGTTCTGCTTCTAATGACTAAGGGATAATTTTCTTTGTAAAATGATTTTAGCATCTCTTCTTTTGCTTTTCTCGTTTCATATTTGCAAAACAGTTCATCCCTAAGGAGGTTTAATTATTGAGAATTGAAGTTAATATTTGGGTGCAATTGGAGGCCGTTCACAACAAGATGACATATATGTGCATATTATAAAAAATGCTTAAAAATAGATTAGCAGAATGAGATGGAATTCTCCAAATACTATTGTTGATGAGATATGTAATGAACAGAAAATTTAACGTTGATTGCTATATCTGAAAGATACAAATTTGACGATATTAAATTTTCAATAAATTTTAGAGGATTTGGATATAACAAATGATTTGTAGCTAAAAGATGGAAAGAATATTACTTCAATCACGACCGAAGAGCAAGAATTCTTAGATAGATCTACGAAAATAGCATTAAATGAAGCAAATCCATTTCATACGAAAGTTTCAAATGAATTCAAAAGGGCAACCTTTCTACTCACGATCAATAGTTTATTACACTGCTTTTGTTTAGTACTTGGGACATAGACATTTATAAAGAGTGACAATCACACAACTAGGAGAGACCATAGGGTTCAATACTGTACCCTGGAAAGAAAATTAAGGCAATGGAAGACTTTCTTGTAGAAAATGATTATCTATGCCATTACACTGCTTTTGTTTAGACATTACACTTCTTTTGTCTAATAATTGTTTACCATTATCTATGCCATGTAGTAAGTATATTCAACTATATAGTTTGTGCATGTTCTCCACTTGTCAAATCCTATATTTTTTGTCATTTTTCGTTAGGTTTAATATTAGTTCAGTTCCATCTGCCACAGTTTATTATTAATTGGGCACAAACTAATATTTTCTTTTGTCTTCATCTTCCTATTGTGTTGTATCAACCAAGAGACAATCAAATGAAAGAATTGACAAAAGCGATGTGATGCCCAAATCAAATTAAGGAAAAAATAAAAAGTATACCCAGTTTAGTACCCATTAGATGGGGGGTTTGGGAGGGGTAGATGGGTACCACTAAACTAGTGGCCTCCTATTAAAATAAAGGAAAATAACAAGAAATGTATAGTCAACTCAGGACTTAAAAGCCCTTTTCTTTTTTTTCTTTTTAGTGCAAGGCTTAAAAGCTTCTGTGTCTCTACACTTGTAACATTGTTGACTTGAAATTTAAGTAGGCGAAATGTATGCCTAGACATCTATTGTAAATATGATATTGAAATTGGAGAAAATGAGATAAACTTATGGTATGGTTGAATGTTTATTCATATTTTGCATGTAAGGATGGTTCTTTCTCTTGTTTTGGGGGAAATTAAGAGGAATCAGGGTGACCTCAACTATCTAGCACAATAGCTGACAACATTCAAATACTGATGATGTCTGAAAGCAATTTGAAATCCCAAGTATCCTGAGAAGGAATCAATTAAGTCTAGAGCAGGGAACACACCAATATAAGGTCATGTGAGATTAGAAAACAGTATGTGGGTGTTTGGGAAGTGGGTTTTTATGTAAGTTTTTTTAGTTGTAGGATATTATTGAATAAAATTTTTTTAGTATTTGGGAAGATAGTTGGATTTTTTTGTGGTTGGATGTGATGTTTGTGAGAGAAAAAGTGAAATGATTATGGGGTTAGATGTGATATTTTGTTTGGATTTGTTTTTTTGGTTTTGCAAAACTTTTGTCTTTTAGTGAAAAAAATGAGAAAAAAATTTGGGAACCAAGTTCCCAAACACCACCTATGTTGTTCATATATATGCTTGAGCTTGACTTAGAAAATACTCAATGTATAGCCAAGAAAGAAATTAAATGACCTAGTGGATACAAAGATGATATATAAACCTGTGGGCTTGAGGATGTCCAATGGCAACTGTGTTCTATGTTTGTTTTTTGTTATCTTCTCTTCTCTTCGCTTTTTGTCTTTGATCGGTGATCGGCAACTGTGTTCTATGTTTTTATTTTGTTATTTTTTCAGTAATTAGGGCTTCAGCTTCTTCTCTTCTCTTCTCATCTCTTCTTGTCTTTGTAGAGATTTGCTTATTTTTTCAGGGCTTCGACTGTGTTCTGCTAATTAATCTTTCTCCTTCTTGAGGTATCTACAAGACTAGCAAGTTTTCTCTCACAAACCCTTCATATTTACAATTACTTCATATTGATTCTGGTGCTGCAATCAACCAGTAAACTAAACTGCAAATTTTTTTATTTTTTTTCTGTTTTATTTATTCTCTATGAAGGAAAAATTAGATTGCAATTGTTGTATTGTAATTACTTGAACAAATAATTTGTGTATCCATGTGCTTTCATATTGTTTCTAATTGCAGCTATGCATATGTTGACTACAGTCGTGAAGAACTTTCTTATATTGAAGAGTTATAGTGAACAATAGGAACTGAAGGAATGAATTGAGTGGTTGCGAAGTGTTTTCATTGTAATTCAGTGAGCTCAAGAATCTCTGTGGTTCTTTCTTGAATAATGGGTTCAAGAATTCAGATCTGTTTGCTGGTTGTTTCTGTCCAAATTTTACTTGTAGCAGCGCAGACGAATAATGACTGTAAGTTCCATTCTTATGCCTAAATTGTTAATAGTTACATTATTGTTGAATGATATCTGCATATGAGAGGCTCCAATATGTGTTCTTTCTTGCTTTGATTAATACAATCAAGAATACATCCCTGCTCATCAATTAATGCATCCTCAAAAAACACAAAGTATATGCTAGTCCTGTTTATGGTTTCTTTCTAACGCCTCATTTATTGTGGGGTTGATCGCTGATAAAGGAGAAGAAACAAAAATGAAAAAAAAAATTGTGTTTTATGTTGTTTCTTATAGTGAAAATTAAAAGATCTGCACTGCACTGCTGGATATTATCTTCTCTTGGTTTCCAAATGACACAAGATTTGAGATTCAAAGTTTGAATAAATATACATTTTTACTTTTATTTTTAGCCCCAGGTCTTTCAGCAATCAAAGGAAAGCCTTACTCAAATAGGGACTGGGTAGTTTGAATATAGGC
The DNA here is from genome assembly GCA_022316695.1 of Camellia oleifera. Taxonomy (NCBI): domain Eukaryota; kingdom Viridiplantae; phylum Streptophyta; class Magnoliopsida; order Ericales; family Theaceae; genus Camellia; species Camellia oleifera. The sequence continues at coordinate 61,860,850 of CM039307.1, read as the reverse complement.
TGAAACATGAGTTGAAGGGTCCTAGCTATGGTCTTCTCGATTTACCACTGTGAGATTTTAAATGCATGTCCTTGACTGGGTTATAAGAAGCCATTTCTGTCTGGAGTTTTCTAATTTACCTGGGAATAATTTCCACAATGTAAGGATGTGAATCCCTTCCCACCTCTGGAATACATAGTTGCATTCCTACTATGTGTCAACTGCTTTCCGAAACTAGAAATCTTAGGTCTTATTTAGCATCAAATTTTCAGCCTGCATACTAGTTTTGGGGTCACTTGGGAGCAAGCTTTAGATGTCCCAGTTCTTTAACCGAAATATCAAATGTTCTTGATTATTCAGAAGTGGTAATCCTTGAAATAATAATTCTTGGTCAAATGAAATCTGTTAAGAGGCTGAGCTCTAGAAAGCTGTTCCTCTTTTTTTCTTTTTTCTTTTTTGGATTTCTGGCTGCTGTTGGTTTCTCACGTCTGTATTCCTGAATCCTCATGCAAAAATTCATTTGACCAAGTTGTTTAACAATTCATTTCTGGCTGCTGTTGGGATGAAATTCATTTGACCAAGTTGCAGTCACATGAATTCATTTGGAATTCATTTGACCAAGTTTTTTTGGATTTCTGGCTGCTGTTGGGATGGAATTCGGTGCAACAATTCATCACATGGTTATTTTTGCATTGCCCAAGTTGTTTAAGAAATGCCCACTGGAATTATGCACAGCACACTTGAATTATGCCATTACCAGAATTATGTGCCACTACCAGAATTATGCACACTTGAATTATCCCACTTGAATATTAAATTATGCAAACTTGAATTATGCCCTTTTTATTTATTTATTTATTTTTTATTTTAGGAAGTATGCACACAATTAAATTATGTTGAAAATTTGTAAACTTTTAAACCGCCAAACTGATTCGTATCCATCCGCCAATCCGTTCATCCGCTCAATCCGCATCCGTCGGATTGGCGGACGGATGCGGATTGATTTTCTCCAATCTGCCAATCTGGCGAACAGATGGCAGATTGGAGGTTCCGTGGCCGCAATTGATCCGCGGCCACCCCTACTTATATGCCCCCTATTTGTGAACAGTGTAAATTACTCGTTTTTCTTTTTTCATCCAGAAAAACCATCTTATGATGAAATCTCAACAAGTCCTCTAATCTATTTTACAAATAATTGAATGAAACTAGTGAATAATTTGAAACATCTTTTAAGTTGAAATGATATATAGGAAAATGATAGATATGAACAATGCAATTCTTTATTATCAAGCATTAAATTTGTTTTACTAGTGATACATTTCATTGTTATATTGGTTCATTCTTCCTTACAGAAACAATCAAAAGCCAACATATTTGTCTTACTAATGATACATTTCATTCTTATATTGGTCATTCTTTCTTATAGGAGCAATCAAAGGGTAACATTGTGAACAGAGAAAGGATGTATACAAAACACAGGTGTGGTTCTAGGTCAATCCCTATAAGAGTAGAAAAACTGGTACGTATCCTTGCACTTTAAGAATTAAATGGACCAATATAAGTTGTATGAACTTACGGCACATTAATGGGATGCACCATTTGTGAATTAGCCTTAAACTTAATTTTTTGTTCTCATAATCTCGAAAAAAAAGTCTGTTAGAGGGGTAAATTATATAATTGATCTAATTGTAAATTGATGAGTTACTAATGTTTTTAATCTTTTGTATAATTAATTAATTACTAAAGCTTTTAATTTATTTTTTTGCAGATTGGATTGGGGTGGCATTTTTGACGTGCAACAATTGTGTAATTTGCTTGAATGTTCATTTTTGTTTGATAAGGATACACATACTTTGTAGAGTTGCACTAGTTATTGTTGGATTTTTGGTAGAATTGAACAAGTTATAACTTTTGGATATTTTGTAGATATTTCACTATTTTATTGTATTAGGATGAAATTATTTGTGATGATGCATGGATATTTTCATTTTGTTAATTCGTAAATGTGTTGATAACAGGTTAGGTTAAGTTGTGATAGAATTGTTATATTCAACAGGTTTCAACATGAACAGGGTTATATTTGTTGAACTAAATTTTAGATTTTGATAAAATAGGTATATAATATGGAAAAAAATATTATGGAATTATTGATAAAATTTTCCATCCCTAAAGAAGGTTTTTTTCTCTTATTTGGCTTAGGTGGATGATTAATTTTGTCATGAATTTTTTATTTCGTCGCTAAATGAATTTGTCATGACAAAAAATATTGTCACATTTTGTCACTATTGCTCTTAATGTGTGACGAATTTTTTTTGACATTATTTCATCATTTTTAATGATGAATTTGTTTTTGTCTCTATTGGTAGCTTCTTTGACAAAAAAATTTCGTCTTCGTTTATATTAAACGTGACAAAATTATTTTGTTTCCATTTCTTATATTTATGACAAAAAAATTGTCTCTAATTTCTCCTTTAATGACAAAATATTTTGTCGTTAATTACTTACAAGTATGTTCCCAACAGAGTGTATTGGAGACAAAAAAATTTGTCACAAATTTATCATTTTTAATGATGAATTTGTTTGTTTCTATTGGTAGCTTCTTTGACAAATTTTTTTTGTCTTCGTTTATATTAAACGTGATAAAATTATTTCGTCTCTATTTCTTATATTTATGACAAAATACTTTTGTGTCTAATTTCTTCCATTAATGACAAAATATTTTGTCGCTAATTATTTACAAGTATGTTCCCAATAGAGTGTATTGGAGACAAAAAAATTCGTCACAAATTTATCATTTTTAATGATGAATTTGTTTTTGTCTCTATTGGTAGCATCTTTGACAAAAAATTTTCGTCTTCGTTTATATTAAACATGACAAAATTATTTCGTCTCTATTTCTTATATTTATGACGAAATACTTTTGTCTCTAATTTCTTCCTTTAATGACAAAATATTTTGTCGCTAATTACTAACAAGTATGTTCCCAACAGAGTGTATTGGAGACAAAAAAATTCGTCACAAATTTATCATTTTCAATGACGAAATTGTTTTTTCGTCTCTAAGACCCTTTAGCGACGAGGCTTTGGCGACAAAACGGGTGACGAAAAATTTTCGTCGTAATTAGTTTGGGTGACGAAATATATACATTTTGGGACAAATTTGTTTCGTCTTTAAATCCCAAATTTGTTGTAGTGCAAATTGATTCTCTGACACTTCTGTTATATCTCGCAATCGGCGTTCTATCACCCTCTTCCGCACTTTCATTATATAGCACGTTAGCTTGATTCCTCTATAGTTGTTGTAATTCTGGACATCTCCTTTACTCTTATAGATTGGCACTAAAATACTCTTCCTTCACTCATCTGGTATGTTTCTAGTCAATAAAATTTTGCTAAACAACCTATTTAGCTAAGCAATCCCTTTTTAACCCAAACACTTCTAAGCTTCAATAGGGATATCATTGGGTCTTAAAGCCTTATTTGATTTCATCTTCTTAAGTGCACTCTCCACTTCAAAGTTCTTAACCATGCGATAGAACCTATAGTCTTGGTTTATCGTATTACTAGCTACTTCTTCCCCTATTGACATAGCTCTATGTTCCTCATTTAATAGTTTCTCAAAATAATTATTCCATCTCTCCTTAATCTCTTCATCCTTCACCAATACCTTAGAATCCTCACTCTTGATGCACTTAACTTGATTAAAATCTCTTATTTTCCTCTCCTGCATTTTAGCAAGTTTATATACCCTCTTCTCTCTCTCTCTCTCTAGTCTAGTGTAAAGGTCATCATAAGTTTTCAACTTAGCCTCTCACACTACTTTCTTGACCTCCTTATTAGTTAATCTATAGCTCTTAAGGTTTTTCTCAGCTCTATCCTTCTACCACTTTTTAAAGTATTTTTTTTTTTTTTCCTTAACGACCGTTTGAACCTCTTCCCTCCACCACCAAGTTTTGCTAGAGCTGGGTCCCGGTCCTTTTGACTTTTCAAGTACTTCCCTTGAGATTCTCCTAATACAATTGGCCATCGAGTTCCACATACTATTAGCATCATCTTCCAAGTCCCAAGCACCTTCCTTATCTATTTTATTCTTAAATATTTCTAATTTATCCCCTTTGAGGTCCCACCATGCCTACCATCCTTTCTAGCTTGGTATTGCCCTTTAAAACATAAATCTAGTACCAAAATTCTATGTTGAGAAGCTAGGCTTTCTCTAGGAATCACCTTACAATTACTGCATTTTAGGCGGTCCACTTTTCTCACTAAAAAGTAATTTATTTGGCTCTTAACTGACCCACTCTTAAATGTTATCAAATGCTCATCCCTCTTCTTATATATAATATTGGCTACCATCAAGTCAAAAGCCACTACCTAAGAGTGAATATTTTCATTATTTATGATCGATTATCACAACGGCTGAGAAGATTAGAATAGATATGGGCCATAGAATTAAGGCGGCGAGATGGTTTAAGTAGATGAGTGTATCTAGAATACTGTGCGATAAATGAATATCTACTAGATTAAAAGGAAAGTTTTATAGAATGGTTATTAGACCAGCGATGTTGTATGTAGCTAAATGTTGGACACTTAAGAAACAACATATAGATAATACAAGTGTTACTGAAATGAGGATCCTAAGGTCAGTGTATGGCAAGATTAGAAAAAACAGAATTAGAAATGAATCTACTCGTGAATAAGTAGAAGTAGCACCAATAGAAGATAAACTGAGAGAGAATAGATTGAGATCGTTTGGTCATAAACAATGGAGACCAGTAGATGCAGTAGTGAAGAGACGCGATACAGTGACGCTAGATGAAAGTGTTAGAAGAAGGAACATCCCTAAACTGGTGTGGGCTAATATAGTAAATAGAAATATGAATCTTTTTATTTTGACTAACTAAATGGCTTATGATAAAGTCGAGTGGAAAAAACAAATTTATATAACTAATCTCATTTGATGAGATTTAAGTTTTGATTTAATTTAGTTTGAATTTTAGTATAGTATGAATATATTATATATTCCATAATATGAATGTGGAAAATTGGAGGCTTCAATGCTGCGAAGTGAGGGTCACAGCGTGGCCCAAAGTCCACTTACGTTTTGAGAAGAACAATGACCAACTAGTGTGACTGAGCCATCAAAAAGAAAAGTAAAGGTTATTCAGACAAGACCAAAGAAAAATTCTCAAAAGTTTTTTTTTTTTTTTTTTAATCGAAAAGTTACCAAAGAAAGAATCTAAGTGGTATACAATTAAAAAAAAAAAATTAAAAAAAAAAAAGAGGAAAGAAAATATCTGGGTAGTATTTCTTAAGGTTCCTCCTTTAAACCCCACCTTCATTCGTCATCACATAATATGGTCCAACCATGTCTCACACTCCAATTAATGTGGCTACGTGGTCCATTATTCATTGACTTACATTTATTTTGAGGGCAATCTTTACTTAAGTGTATATTATATGTATTTGTATAAATTTTTAAAAATATTTTTTATTTAATTTTTGAAAAATTATAGATGCATGATGTGGAAATTCTTGGTAAGAAAAAAAGGCAAATAAATAATTATAGATACTATAACACGGTCCAGCTTTTTGTATGATTTTTTTTTAAATTTTTATTTCTAGACACAAATACAATAGAATCTACCATATTTGATATACTTGAAACTTATTAGTATGCCTCTGGTGATTAAATAAATAATAAATAAATAAAAAAGAAAAAGAAATGGTAAAAATCAATTTATGGATAATATTTTCACATATTAGTAATCCTCTAATATTTTCATTCATGCGGCTAGTTGATGAGCAAGGGTTGTGGGAGAAAAATTCAAATATTTTAAGCTGTGTTAAAATTATGAATTTTGATTAAAATTTTTTTTTTTTAAAAAAGTGAATAAAATGTAGTAAATAAAATAGAAGTTAATTTTTATTTTTCTTTCACTTTTCAAGGATTCATTTTTTTCAAATATATTATTCAAATACATCGTAAATAAACAACAGTTGCACTATATATAGCTAGCAAAGTTATTCGGGAAATGCACCAGTGTGCAGTGTATGAAACTCTAGACAAAATTATGTGAATTTTTACGAATTTACGTTAGTTATAACACAAAAATGCATAAGTTGAATACAAATTTGCATAAGTTCATGAAAACTTATATGATTACGCAAATTTGTGTTAAACTTACGTATTTTTATGAGATTACTTATATAAATTTGTAAAGACTTATATAATTTTGTATAGGATTGAATCACTCCAACTTATAAGCAGGGCCGGTCCTGAATTTTATAGGGTCCTAAGCGAAGTTTTAAGAGGAGCCCTTATACATATTTATCAAAAATTTTGAGTAATATAATATATAGCAAAAATGCATAAGTTATTATTTACGAGTATCAATACAAAAATTTACTTAAATGGATTAAGATAGGAAAAAATATTACAATAATTCAAAATGGCAGGCTTCAGATCACCTACTTGATTTGAAAATAGTTTTTTTTTTTTTTTTTTTTTCAATTGGGCTAACTTTTTTTTATTTTTTTTTAATGTTGACCTATAACATGTTTGTGTTTGAGTCTTTTTTTAGTAGGCCTTTTCGTTTTGGAGGCCTCTAACAATAATTGGGAATTTTTTAAAACACTTTGCTTGGTTTGAATTTTTTAAAAACACTGTTCAGAAAATTCTGTTTTCTTGTTTTTTGTATTTTTTTTTTTTGTTTTTACTGAATTTTTTTTAATATTTTAAGTAATTTTTAAAATTTTTAGACACAGCTAACATAAATACACTTAAAAAGTATAATTTTTGTAAAAAGAATCTTTAAAAAATTCACTAAATACCGAAAATACAAAAAAAAAAAATGAAAATTTAGTACATTTTTCATATTTTTGTGTATTTATTAATTTTTTAAAATATTTGTTCACAAATATTTTATTTTTTAGACATCTAAATAAGATGTATCTAAAAAAAAATGCTTAAAATTTTTAAAAATATTCAACAAAAAAAAATACAAAAAAAAAAAATCAATTTACAAAAAACTTAATTCTGAAAACTTAAACCAAACACACTAGTATAAAGGATTTTCAAAATTTAAAACCCTATTTTAGGCCAAAATTTGGGCACCCTAGGCGCAGGTCTTACTTCCCTAGACTCCATTGGGGTAGGGTCTATGTCTTGGTGACGGCTAATTTTTTTTTTAAAATTTAAATTAAAAAATTTAAAATAAGTGGACGGTGAACACTAGTCCAACTGCCTAGAAGCATAAGTTACGTGGACAGGAGGTTTAAAATTAGTCAATTTGACACGCTGAAGGGGTTGTGGAATCATGGCCAAGGCTGAGCATAGGGTGGTCATTTCCCCCCTTCTTGCTTTGCCTGCGTATTCGCTCTGTTTCGCTTGAATTTTTCCAACCCGAATGAGAAAGTGGAGTGAGGAGGAACTATACTTTTCCCATCCTATTCTAACTTGCCTTCGCCTCATTTATATTTACTAAATATATTTATACATACATAGGACCTGTTTGGTATGACTTATTTTCAGATTATTTTAGTTTTTACCTTAATTTAAGTTATTTTGATGTGTTTGGTTCAGCTTAACAATACAACTTATAGCTTTTCGTAAGTCAAAAATCAACTTATTCTTTAAGTGGAGGAGGAGAAGCTTAATTTATAAGTCAAAAATCAGTTTATAATACTAACACATAATACTGATTTAATTTATAAGTCAAAAATCAGCTTTAATTTATAAGCTGTTAAGGTATAAGTTATAATGATTTTCCCACAGTTCTACCAAACGGGGCCATAATACTAACACATATATCATTTAATTTTTTCTAATATGATAAAATTAAAATTCAAAATATTACATGCATTCATTCTGACTCATTTATTAATCATTTTATGTCTTTTAACTTTCAAAACATTACACCTCTTGATATTTGCTTAAAATATAAATTATCGGCCGTGATTCTAGAAGTTATATCACACTTCTTGAAATTTTTAATTTCATAACAAATGACCCATTTTATTAATAAATTATTAAATCAATTAACAATTTTTAATGATGTTAAAATATATTTCAATTAATAATTTAAATAATTTTATTATTATATAGGAGAACAGTTAAAATTTTTATTTTTTAAACTAATTCTATTAAATAAAAAATTACAATTACAAGATATTTATAATTTTTTAAATCATAACAATAATATGTATTTTAAATAAATCTACCTACAATTAACATGCCCGCCGTTGCCAACAACTTGATTTGTCCTGCCCGATACCGCGTATGCTATGTATTCCAAGACAATATACATCGGGAGAGAGTGAGGGACTTTGGTCCACCGACTGAGAATTACTAGGAAGAGGTGATGCGACTTAGCTAAATTTGATGCGGTAAAGATGAAAAATTATGATATTAGTCTGTTCTATATCTTAGGTGATATATTTATTTTTATAATTCTATTGGTTATATATATTCATTATTTCTTTTTTTTTTTTTCTCAAAAATGTTTGGGACTCTCGTAGCTCTCAAAATGATGTGGATCAATTATATGTTTTTGCTCTTTTTTTTTTAACCAATCACAGAAGAATAGGGATTGTGTTTTTTTAGAAGTATGTAGCATTATTATTTTTTTTCTTATGTATTATATAAAGCAATTAATAGAGTTGGTAAGACACAACTTAATTAAAATTTCTAAAAGATAAAATAATTTCTCGGTAGAGAGAGAGAGAGAGAGAGAGAGAGAGAGAGCGAGCTAGCTGGTTGGGTCACATTATAGCATAACCAAGCAAGATTGATATGGATGACAATCATCATTCAAAAGATTCGACCAAGCTCGCACCCTTTTGCTCGTTTTTGTCCTGAGATGGTGACCCTGGACCCTACCTCTTTCTCAATTCGCCACCCCCTCCTCCCTTTCTACTAGCTTTTAATGTCCACATTTTGCCTTTTGGGTCTCCAAAACCCCCCCCCCCCCCTCCCCCTCAAATCTCATACCATACCACTTTGGATTTGCAATTTTAAAGAGAAGATTTGGGTGAACCCAGGGGAGGGGGTGGTCTGAGGCAACACTCGAGCCGAAGTCATGGCCATGAACCCACACCCAAGGGAGCGGTTTCAAATCCAAGATTGCTATTGAGAGCTTGATTCCACTAGAGATGAGGATAGTGAAGCATAAATATGATGTTTGAGTGGATAGTCCAAGCCATCGCTTCTTGTTTCCATTCCATCACCACCAACCATACTTGCAACAACAAGAAGAAGAAAATCTTTCTAGCTTAGTATGGCCATCATGCTCGATCCAATTACTAATTGAGAGGGTAATTTGTGTGAAACTTGGGCCAAGCTAAGACCGGTTGGAAAGTGGACCGAGTTATGGGCCGAGGTGATCCCTTGTGAAAAATCTAGAAACCTCCTAGATGTTGATTTGTGATTATGTATCAATTTTAAGCAGACTATAAAAATCCCAATCAAACAATCAAAAGAAAGAGACACGAAGATTTTACGTGGAAAAACCACAATTGGTCACCTTCCAATTGTGATCAAAAAACCACGGGCAACAGCCACAAGAACAATCCACTAAGAAGAGATAAAGGAATTACACAGGTATCACTCTCAATTATCTAGCGAATTCACAACGCCTAATTGAACCAATCTCTATGTGCCTCTTCCAACCCCATCTTCAGCACGGAATTGTCTTTCTGATGAGCCACTCCGGATTCCCTCCAAAGCTTCAGGCTCGAATTCTTCAGAATTCACAACTGAAGAACAACTCTCTCTTTTGTGTAACAAGCAAACAAACCTTTGATGTACACTCTTTAAACCATGAGTTTGAATACTCAATAAGACATCAAAGAAAAATAACAAAATATCCCCAGATATAAACCTTTAAGAACCAAAAAGAAGATCTGGAGGACTTCGATCAATTACTTAGTTTTGGGAGAAAACCAAGTATTTATAGAGAACCAAAAGTAATCCAAGATTGGGAAGAAATCAAACTCCTTGAGAAATCCGGATTCTGAGGCTCGCTCGAGCGAAGCTTTCCTAGCTCGAGTGAGGAGAGTAATTTTCATGATTTCTACTAGTGCCTTGGCTCGAGCGATGGATTCTTGGCTCGAGCGAGGAATACACTTCTTCAGGTTTTTGTATGGACGCAATCCGTGGCTCGAGCGTGCATTCCTTGGATCGAGCGAGCAAACCTTCGCTCGAGCGAGATCTTCTTGGCTCGAGCGACCAATGGCAGACATGCAATTTTCAATGCAATTTTGCATTTTGCTTCGGCCGCGAGCTGACCGGGCAGCTCGACCCCCGTAATAATCAGCGAAGTGGCAATCTTGAAAGTATTGACATCACAAACTTCTCTGCAAGGCTCGATTCGGGTTGGATTCGCATCTAATAAACTCATAGCCTCACTGAAATAAAAATGCGAATAAAATTACAACTCAAAGGAGTTTTGTCAAACGGGGTTGCCAACAATAAAAACCTAACACCTTGCATAGCTCGGTCCTTGATCCTTTCGGTTTGGTCAGAGAGGTCTGCCATTAGCTTGGTCAAGGTGCTCTGGACCGAGGTATAGAGGAAGAAGAACCGAGCTAGAGCATGCCCAAGGTGTCACCAAGCTAGGTGAGCACAGTGAAAATTAGTTTAAGACAAGCCTGTGCTAGCTCGGTTGTGTTACTATCAAGACCATGGTTGGGGCATCTCACTTGGTTAAGCAGTAAGGAAGGGGTAAAAAGATAAGCATTATCTTTTTGACTCCTAGGAGGACTCTGCTAAGGAGAATAGAGTCCTACTATGATTGTGCAGAACATCTCACTTGGTTGGTAGTGAGTAGGGTGTGTGATTCTAGGAGGATTCTTATAATGAGAATTGGAATCCTACTAAGATTATGGCAGACAGAATCTATAAAAACTCATAACAGGACCTATATACAGGTATCACAATTCTTACTCTAGAATACACAGAGTTTTTGTGTCTACTGTCTATTTGCTGATTTAGGCATCGGAAAGGTTTCCGACACACACACCCGCCGGCTAGCTCATGTTTGTGTTTGTAGGTATTCAAGCGACGACGTTTGGAGAAATATAAACTTGATCAACAGAATTATATGAGAAAATTATTTGTTAAAGCTTTTTATTATAATCAACAATATTACCTTTGATCTAGCCATCACGGCATTGCTACCAAAAACTCTAGCAACACAGAAAAAGTACACGAAAAAACTTTGTCATCGCAAAGCTTCATTGTTGTTATCATTGTTACTAGTAGCATATTGTTGTTACATGTTCATGGTCAAATAAGTGAAATGATATTTAGTTTTAATTGATTATAAAGTCTGATACTATTCTAGTGTTGGATCATGCATGTCACTTTCTTTGATTCTATTTTGGCTGATTTGAGTGATGTGTGGGTGGATATATGTATGCCAAGGTTTGACTGAGAGATGAATGTCTAATCCAAAAAAGGTTGGGTGAAGAAAAGGAAAGCGAATCAAATTGAGGGGGCTTGATTTTCTATTCAATTTAAATTGACCACACAGCCAAAAAAAATTCCTGTGGAGGCTTATCTTCTCAAGCCCGTTTTGGGGACTTGTAGCTCAGATAAGTTGGCAATTAATTAATCGGTGTGCATCCCACACTAATTTATGGAGTCGATTGACTTGTGATATTGTTGCACGAGGCAAAATTTAATTTTTGTTAAATGTTTTTCTTGAGAAATAGAGGAAAGAGAGTATAAAAGACATTTTCAAACTCAATTGAATGTGGTCTGGCTTAGAATATGTTCCATTTATCTTTCTGTTCCCATGCCTTTGTCAATTTACAATGCCAATTTTTGCATACAGCAAGTCAATAAGGAGAATTGGTAGTTTTAGTGTTGAATAAATTTAATTCCTTCCCTTATGAAAAAAAAAATTAAGAAATTTAAATAAGTTTAGAATGGTTAAATACAGATTTGTCGACTCCTGTTCCCATGCTACTGGATAAAAATAGGCCCAAAAAAAAAAAAAAATTTAACTAGAGAAATGTTTAAGAAAGAAAAAAGAAAAACATTAATTAAGTAATTCAGTACTCCAGAAATGTTGAAGTTTTTTTTTATTATTTATTTTTTATATAAAATAGCAGTTCTCATAGCCTACAATGCCTAACTCCAATAATTTTTTATTAGATTTAGAAAATATTTTTATAATAATGCTACAAGTAATCACATTTCTCATTGCATAATATTGTCTCTTTTACAAGTTACAAGATAGTGGAACCCAAATTCCTAAACCCTAAATCAAAGAAACGATGACTTTTTATGGTGTGAAATATGACATGCCTAAATTTTTTTTGTTAATCATATTTTTAACATATCATGTCTAAACTCTAGTGGGTAGTAGAATGTAATTTGAGCTTACTTTGGGTAACAATTGTGATGGCATTAGATGGAATTAAGAGGAGGTCCTTCTACACTAAAATGAAAAAATACATAAACAAAAAGATTTGACCAATTTTAAAACAAGCTCATTAAAAAAAAGTCTTTTCTTAGTTTTTTTTTTTTTTTTTTTTTTTATGACTTTTTTCTTTTATTTTTGTATTTAGTTTACATTTTTCAAAATTTTAACAATTTTTTGCCCTTTTAGTGTAGCATTAAAAGGTAAAATATTCAGTAAATCTAAAACAAAAATTAAAAAAAAAAAAACAAAAATTTGTTTAAAATACATTTGTAAAAGGGACTTTAATTGCTATTCGAATTTGTCATCGAAGGCCAGTATCGCTTAGCTCGTACTAAACTCTATGGTGTGGAGTCCGGCCTTTATGCAAGTTGGGAGTTAATAAATAAATAGATAAAATAAAATAAAGAATGGTAGTTCCTATTTAAGTCCTCTAATATATGCCAATATTTTAGAGAAAAATTACTCATAAATTCTATTTATGGAAATGTTAGTCCATCATGTTTTTTTATGAACCAAATAGTCATTTTTATTTATAATATATATTATTGATTTGATTTAGTAATATTTGAGTTTACTTGTTTGCCCCTTATTGTGATTATGTTTTGGATTGTTTTTTTTTGGGATTGAGTGTATAAATAAGGTATGGTTTAACATTTTTATTTTTTTTTAGGGATTTTGTGGAGTGATTGTGGAAATTATTGATGTTACCTACTCAGTGTTACATTATTGATGTTAAATCATTTGCGTTTTCCTAGGGAGGTGTGTGGATTGTAACATTCACATTTACCTACATAACATCAGCCCAGAGTCACATTGTCGTACCATTAAGCCTCCCACTAACAACATATAACATTAGAACCAAACACCAACCACATAATATAACATCGACACAGTCCGACAATCTCCAATAATTAACAACCACTACCCTTTACTACCACCAAACCCCACCAACACTTTCAGGCATATATCCTCCCACTAGCCCCCAACATTACAAAATAAACACTCAATCATATAAACATCAACTACAACACCATGTGTCTGTTACATTACATACATGCACAACATCACATTTGCAATCACTGGTAACCCCCACACCCGTGAAAATATTACAACATTAACCAATAAAACCATGTGTTTGTCACATTTCGAACATGCACAACATCACATTTGGAATCAATGGTAAACTCCAAACCTGCAACATGAACAAGATTACCTAAAACCCCACATGACACACCAATTAAACAAAAACCCATTTCGAGCATCAACCTTGATGTCGTATTGTTCCACAACTGGCCAAACTAACATCGAAGATACCCATACTTGTTGTCATTGCATTAACACACGATCAACGATGCCATCGATGGATTAATTTTAAATCGCCAACGTTGCGTCCTCAATGTTAATCGTACTCCAAGATGTCCCAGTGCTCATGCCGCTTCGCCTCTGTAAATTTGATAAAAGGGGTTTCCATGATTTTCTAGGGTTTTTTGGGAGTTTTGTAATGTTATGTAGGGAATAACAAATTCTGGGTGTAACATTCCCAAATCCAGCGTTCAACTCATACAAATTGAGGATCAACACTGCAACATCGTCAAGGAAACGTTGACGTTCCCATTTTTGAGCTTCTGTTTTGTTCGCAATGAAGGGCAAAGGAAAAAAATGCTATAATATACTTTTGAACTTTTTGGTAACTATAACATTACCTAAACACCTAATATACCCTTCCAAACAGCCAACCCATGCGTTGCATCCGTGGGCTCAAGTGTAATTAACATTGACATGGGACCAAGGAGTTAACAAAATAAATTACAGGACTAAATGGGTAAAACTATCTAAACTTGAGATTTATTGATGTTTTCCCCATATGTTAGGAGCATACAAATTTTTTAAAATCTTTTTTTTTTTTTTTTTATAAAATAAAATATAGATATGAGATAAAATTGTTAGGTCTACCTTTTGTCTTATATTTATATCTTATTCTGTAAGAACTTCACGTGCATTTAGACTTTCTCAATGTATCATGAAAGGTTCGGAAAAGATTTGATAATGCCTACAATGAAGAAAGTCACTACTTACTAGTTTAATTCTATATGTTAGATGTAAGCAGGGAAATTTTATGGTACACATCCTTATAAGGGTATATATCATATGCATCTTGCAACGCATTTTTGTGATGTGTTATGTATTTTTATAGTAAATGTTACATATTTTTCTAGTAGAAATTATGATAATTTGTGGTTAAAAATTGAAGTTATGCATTTTTGTGGTAATATTACATATTTTGTGGTTACAAAATGTTTGAATAAAATAATGTGTAACATTACTATAAAAATACGTAACATTACCACAAAATACGTAATTTTATTTTTAAATCACAAATTATTGTAATTACTACTAGAAAATATCTAATATTTAGCACACAAATACATAACATTTATCACAAAAATATGTAATAGGTGCATACACCATAGTGTTTCCATACATGGATACATATATATATATATATATATATTGTATATTGTATAATATTTTCATATAAGATTTCATAATTATGTAAAAATAAAATTGAAATTAAAGAAAAAAATAAGAACATTTTCTCTTCTCATTCATGTGAGAGATTAAAAATATTTTTTAAAGTAAACATGGTTTTTTTTATTCAAACGAGGATATGGATACTCTAGAATAATTTTTTTATAGAGTGATCCTAAAATGATATATTGTATTATTGAGATTTAATTTTCAAATAAAACAAATCATTTTAAGATGTGAATATTAAATCTTAGTTATACAATATACTATTTTAATGTTAGTTTTAAAAAAATTCAGTGGTCCATCAGTTTTGTCATATCACATCTACTAGATACAGTAATGCAATCTAAATCTTAGTCGTGTGGAGAAAAACTAATCGTCGTCGTCGTCGACGTCATCAAAATTGTCCAAGAGCTTTACAAGCTTAAAACTTGTAATCTTTGAATAACGGAAAAAAAATATACGGTTAAATTCATTTTACCTATTGTGGTTGAGGGTTTGAAACACTATAATATATATTAAGAAAAATATTGTTTCTAATGAGAACCTTAAAACCCTCATACTATTTTTTTAAAATTCTTATTTTTTAAATAATTAAAAAATATTTTATTAGCTAACTCTTATTGAATTATTAAAAAAACATCTTATTATATCTTAATTTACACATTTTAAAAGGAAAGTTAATTAATCTATTTAGAAATTTGAAAAGAAAAATTAACTTATTTGTTTTAAAATTAAAAAACAAAAAAACTTCTAACTTTTATTGAATCATTTAAGAAAAATCTTATTATACCTTGATTTATGAATTTTAAAAAGAATGTTAATTAATCCATTTATAAATATAATTTCAAAATTTGAAAAGGAAAATTAACTAATCAGTTTTAAAATTTTAAAATTTTTTATAGCTTTTATTGAATCATTAACAAAAAAAAAAAATATTATGTGTTGATTTACACATTTTAAAAAGAAAGTTAATTAATACATTTAACAATTTAAATTTAGATTTTTATACCACTAAAATATATGAATTAATTTACATATTCCATAGTTTATTTCTCTTGATGTTTAATTTTTAAAATATATTTTAAAAAAATTATTGGCTAACTTCTATTCCCTTATAATGTGATTGATGATCTATTTTAAGAACTTGCTTCTCCTACAAAATATGATATAGGTTTTTGGGCAAACTTCACTTTTATCCCCCTGTAATTTGAGCCGGGCGCAGATTACCCTCCTAACATTCGGAAATCACCACATATCCTCCACGTGGTTTGTAAACCAAAACGCATCGTCCACTTTTCTATCCAAATTAATAGACTGTGAGATTCACATGCCCATGAAGAGAGTAAGCAATATTTTATGACCAAAATACCCTTTACACATCTTTGAATTTACAAAAGGTTGTCATTCTTCTTCCTCCTCCTCTCTCACAGAATGAACAAACACATCTCTGATCAATTGCCCTTGCAAGAATTATAATTTAGTTGTTGATCATGTGTACATATATATATACACACACACATACACACACATATATATATATATATATTTGTATACATATACAAATCCAAATCCATTTTCCTGAAACTTATTTTTTTTGATCATGTGTACATATATATATATATATATATAAAACACATTTCTTTGTTTCTTCAATCATATATACAAATTCTCATATACACAAACAGTGTTTAGCTTTCTCTCTCTCTTATATCTTTATGTTAAAAGAAAATCCTTCATTTTTTTATTTTTTTATTTTTTTTGATTGAAGAGAACTAAAATTCTTCAATTTCAAGTCATGATTCAAAGTTCACCACTAATTCCCTTTGATATTTTTCAGTCTCAACCCCTAAATCTCTTCTCAAATCTCACCTAGGGCTTTTCATCTCCAATCCAATAAGGTTCGCTTTCAATTCCATCTTCTCCGTCCAATCATTGCCAACATCTCATTCCATTTCTTGATTTCACGATCTAACGATTCCGAGCTGAGCAAAGATGTCTTTAAGCTTGTTGACTATTGGGATCAAAGAGCCACCAAGCGAAACAACATTTGAAGATTGAGCAGGCCAGGAGGGGTGAGTCAAGTCCACTAGTTCGTCGGCCATGGAAGATCTCAGGACTGATGTGTAGAAAGAGAGATAGTAGTGGAATTTGGAGTTGTAGAAATCGGTACAAACCCTAGAGTTGTGTTGTGTGTGGCAGTAGAGAAGAAAGAGAGTTTTAAATTGGTTTGCTCTCTCATACCGCCTAAGTAAGAGGCGAGAAGGAGGGAGAGCGATCGAGATGAGTAAGGAAGAAGGTTGATATTTTTTCGATTTCAGATTCGAAATGGTGTTGTTCAATCTTTTGATTTTTGTTTGATTTGTTTTCCTTTTAATTTGGATTCTAAATTTGACCCTTGTTATGTACTGTCAGTTTGATTAAGAATAGGTGGTAATTGAGAACTTAGAAATTTGAGCAATTTTAATTGTCTTGAATGTATTGATGTAGTTATGGATTTCTTTAAATTTCGTAGCTGCTATGTCATTTTGTTTCAATAAGTTTCAATTGCAGCGATCCTGATTTTGACCCGATCAACTTCGGGGGTCGAGCTGCCCGGTTAGCTCACTGGAAGTAAAAATGCAAAATGTATTTGAAATTGCTTACGGGAAAGTGTATTTCACACTCGAGTGACCTTGTTATATCAGTCCGTAAATTAAGGTTTCAAATCACTTTTTGCAGCCCCCTTTCTCTCTAAAACTCTCCAAATTTCCAGGTCTAGAGCTTCTCTCTCTAGAAGTCATCTTCTCTCTTTGATTTCTCCAAATCTATTGGAATTTAGGCCTAAATTCTTCACCAAAGTTGATTATCACCTCGAGGGCTTCATTGTGTGCAGTGGAGATCGAGTTTCGATACCGTAGATTTTGGGGTTTTATCTCAGATTCTCTTCAAAACTTGAGGTAGGGATTTTCTACACTCTAGTATGGTTTTTAGCTTAGTTATTTGCTATTGTGTATAGATGATGAGATTTGGTTATCGTTTGGACAAATCTAGGATTTGGCTGTAAAATGAAAATAGGGGTTTTGATGAATATGAGGTAAACAAGTATGAGGCTTGAATATAAGATCATGTTGTGCCAAAATAGTTGATTTTGGTGTTTGGGTTGATATTTGGTGAAAGGGGGATTCTTCCCTAATTTTGATTAAATTACTATATTGCATAAATAATTGGGATTAACATTGAAAACGTGAAATTGGAAGGTTGTGATTATAAATGGTGATATTGGATATGTATTATCTCACCTATGGAAGTTTTGAATAAACTATTTATTTTGATATTGAACATCTCTTTAGAAATAATTGCATTGGGCTATCGGTGGGGGATTGTAACAACCCTCGTCACTGTTTACTGATTACCTACTGATTACTGTTTGCTGAGACTGAACATGATTGATAATTGAATTGATTAAAGTACCGAACTGACTGACTGAGATCCGAAACTGAATCGATTGACTGTAACTGTTTAAATGCACAATCTATCTGTTTTGACTGCTAAATTATCTGTTCTCGTCTTATGCATTAAACTGCAAATTGAAGGCCTTATCGGCGGCCGAAGCCAAAATTGATTAATGTTCTGTGTTCATCATAATTAATATGATTTTATGGCACATTTATTTGAAAAATGATTAGGTATGATTAAACTAGATTGATTTGAGCCAAATTAATAGAGTGGCCTTATTTACAATTATGCCGAGCCTTTGTTTATTATTATCCTTGAGCCTTATACACCCAAACAAAACAACTCTTCAGCCATTTCTTGGCCCAAAACCGACCAAAGAAGAGAATTTGAGAGAGAGTGAGAGAATTAAACTCAACTTGGGGAAGTAGCTTGAATCTTGAAGAATTGAAGTGTAAATTGGCATAATTGAGCTCCTAAACTTTGAATACAAGACTAAGGTAGGAAACTCATCTTCTTATTGTTGTCATTGAGCTAGTTCTTGCATGATTCATGCTTCATTATAGAACTAAGTCATGTTGTAGCTCATACATGGTGAATTATACTAGAATTCATGCATGCATGTTTGAATTGATGAGTTTTGAGTTGAGTTCATGGTAAATTGCACATGCATGTTCATAATTAGGCTCAAGTCCATGATTTCAACTTATTTTTGGTATAAATGGCTCACTAGAACATCAAATTGGAGCTTTGAAATGGTTTAATTTCATGCATGTTTGCATGTTCTTCATATTCTTGAAAATGGGTTTGAATATGGTTTTAATTGACTCACCTTTGGGGCTTGAATTCATAAATTGAGCTTTGAAACTTGTTATACGTTGAATTTAGATATGTTTTCTAGAATTTGGGCCCAAGAGGTCGAGTTTAGAGTGGTAGAATGCTTGGTTTGAGCTTGGGAGGCAAATCTGGAAATTCCAGATTTGGCTTCCTCACTCGAGCGAAGGATTCCTCGCTCGAGCGAGCACCTTTGTCCAGGGCTCCGCTCGAGCAAGCATCGAGCGACCATCGCGCGTAAAATCACAGCATCCAGTATTTTTACTGTTTCGACAGACCGCTCGAGCGAAGGATTTCTCGCTCGAGCGAAGCCTTTGATTTTGGAAGCTCGCTCGAGCGAGGCTCCTATTTTTAGCAAACTTTGCAAAATGTTTTCTAAGTGTATTTTTGCATCCTCATCCCATTCTAGGCATTCTTAGGCCTAGTTTAAGGCATCTTAATGAGGATATAGACGTAGAACACACCGAGGCAAATTAGGGATTAAATTATGATATTTCCCAACTGTATAGCTTAGTGTGTGTTCATCCTGTATACTGTGTAGGGTTGGCTTACCGAGGGGACGCTCTAGCTTACTGTAGCCCAGAACTCCGTGAGTAACAACTGTGTAAAGATATGTTCAAAAATGATTATCTTCTGAACTGTTTACTTTATTGAATTGTTTACCTTATTGTGCTGTCTGCTTTATTGAACTGTTTGCTGAACCGTTCACTGAACTGAAATGTTTACTAAATTGAACTGTTTACGAAACTACTTACTGAATTGAACTGGTTACTGAACTGTTTACTGAATTGATATTGTTTACTGAACTGATACTGTTTACAGAATTGAACTGTTCACTAAACTGATACTGTGTACTGAATAAACGTATGTCTTATATTCTGAACCGTACTGTGGCATCCTTGGCACCTACTGTTTACTGTTACTGTGACAGAGAAATCTCTGTCGGTTCCCAAGTTTGGAACCACTACTGTTTATTGTTATGATGGCCATTCTGTATTTCTGATATGGAACAAAGTGCTGTACGGAACTAAGTGCTACACTGTGAGCCACCTCTAGAATCTACGGAACTAAGTGCTACAGTGTAAGCCACCTCTAGAGTCTGTGCGAGACACCCCTTGAATCCACAAGTACTGTACTGTTCTCTGAAATAGTACTGTTACTGTTACTGTTACTGTTACTGTACTGCTACTGATGGCCATAATTTACTGTTTGGTCTATTAAGACCCGGTCTTTTAAGACCTACTGTTTACTGTACTGTTATGCCAATGGATGTACCACATATCACTGCTTTAACTGAATGACTGTTATGACCTGAAATATGAGCCACAAACTGAATGACTGATAAACTAACTGAAATGACTGTTTTCAATATTGAAAGGACATTTATTCTTAACCCCCTTTACGCATTGTGTTATTCACTGGGCTTTAGCTCACTGCTCATATATATATATAGGTGTACAGGCACCAGACCGCAGCTAGGAGCGTCAGGCAAGCTTTAATTTTGTCAAGCCAACCACTGTGCCTCACTGCGAGGTTTCGAGCCTATCATGCTATGGCTTAGGGGCTTAGGGGTGTTTTATTTCCCCGTTTGTCTCTGTAACTGTTTTGTTTACTGTATAGACTGATAGCACCGTACTGTACTATTTAATAGGGATTAAGTCCCAGTTTTGACTGATTGTATATTTTGTGCATACTATTCTGTACTGAAAGTATAAATGTATGAAAAATCTTTTTGCATACAGACTGTCAGCTCATTGGACATTGTTTATTTACTGTATTGGCTTTCGCCATGCCCCTGTACTTTGTATTACTGTATCACTGTCCGGCAGGCCTTTGGTAGTCTCGGATTACTGGCCGGTTACGGTGCTAAACCCATAGGGGTGGGTTTTGGTCGTGACAGGGATAGCTATGATTGTTATAGAAATTACATGAAGATTAGGCTATTTAATGCTAATCCATTGTTGGTGTCATTGAATATGACCATGTTATAGATACATTGTATATGTATGTTTATTGGGAGGAGAAATGGGATGTACTCCATATGTGATTATGTTTATAAATACATTGCATATGTATATTTGTTTGGGAGGAGAAAGGGGATGGACTCTATTTAAAGCAAGTTGGCCGGAGTGTCCTGGGTGAAAGACCCGAAATTTTATATATAAATGAGTGCCGATTCCTTCGGACGAAATATTCGTAAAATGACAGATTTGAAGTGTTTATGTGAGTTTTGCATAATTGGAAAATCATTAAGTTGTAGTGTCATTTTGATTGTTGAAAGATAACGAATTTAACTCATGAATTGAGTAATATATATGAACTGGAAATGAAATTAAAGGAAAATGGAATAAGGTTGGTCTTAGTGGCATATGGATATGCAGGTCTTGTGGATGTTACAGGATTGGTATTGTTTATGTACGTAGTATTTATACCTTTGCTAAACCTCATAAATTGTGTTAGATTATTTCCACTAGGCTGTTGGCTCACCCTATATGGGAATACCATTTTCAGGTACAGGTGAGATGCTTCCTCCAAGGCAATAGCGTGGATGGAGTTTTGGGAAACAAGAGCTTCTTAATTATGTCTCATTGTAGACACCCCATTTTTAACCGACCTTAAGACTCAGACGTCATTGATTTAGCCCTCGGTGATTGCGCATGTTGTGTTCGTTTCGAGGTTTCAGAGTTCTTGGCTGAGAGCCTCACCTTCGGACCTCGGAACTCTTTGTACTTTGACTCGGTCTGCGGACTAAGTCTTGTTTTCTCTTTCCGGAGGGAGGGAGAGGTCTTGTAGACCATCTCTTAGTGGTCGTAGACTACTTTTCATGGTCGTAGGCCACTGTTTCCATTTGGAGACTAGTTTCTGGTTTTCGGAGCCGTCGGCCGTGCGCCTTGGTTCGGGACCGCTTAACATTCTCCGTTTGGCACGTTTTTTTGGAACATACCTTGTTTCCTCTATCTAGGGGGACACTATGGTCCGGGAGACCACTTTTGTGGTTATACGCCACTTTTTGTGCTTAACAGCCAATTTTCGAGGCCCCCGGCCGCGCGTCTTGCCTCCAAAACTCTCATTTTGCATCCGTGTTGGTTCGTTCTTGGCACGAACCTTGTTTTCCTTGTTTGGAAGGTGGTACAAGGGTGGGAGACCAGCTTTCTCCTTGGAAACCACTTTTCTCCCTGCCAGCCGGTTTTCTGGTCGGGAAACTGGTTTTCTTGGTCTTTGGGCCACATTTTCTGGTTTCCCACCCCACCATTGGCTTGCTTTCAGTGTGGAGACCACCAATTACCCTGGCCGACCACTTTTTTTTGGGGAAACCACTTTGGGTGGTCGGCCGACCACTAAAAGTAGCAGGCCGACCACCTTTTCTGGTCGGCAGGTTTCTTCCTGTTTTGTCTGACTGAATGGATGCCAGCTATGTCAGCTGGAGGGCACAGACTGTATCCTCTATACCCATGTATGGAGGGATTACATCCAAGTTTAGCTTCTCCAAGAAGCTTGAACCCTTTGTTTTTTCTATAAGAGAGGCTCTCCCTCTCTTTGAACCAAGTTCAGAAAAATTTCCTAAGGCACAAACACATATCTCTCTCTATATCTCTATATTTTGAGCCAAAAGTGTGTATTGTTCCTGACCTTTAACACCCCAACTCTTAGCCATACATCCTTACCATTGAACTGAGGTTCCTAGAGGTTATTTTTGGAGGTTAAAAGGGTGGTTTTTGGCTGAGGAACTTGCTGGTTTTGGCTGAGCTTCAAGGGTAATCTCTTTTATCTCTTTTTAAGCTTTGTCTTGATCACTCTCTTACCCATACTTGCATGCTTATTTGAGCTTTATTGTCAATTGAAAAAAGCTCCATATATAAGTGTTTTTCATGTTTGTCGAAGGCCCTTTTGGTGCTGAGGGTCATTTTCCCTCTTGCATGCCCTATTTGGCCTTGTTTTGTGTCATGCCATAAGGCCTTTGAGTTAACCCTTGCATGGCCTTTTAGCCATTGAAATCCAGTGGATTTTCAATGGTTGGCATGTGGTTTTGAGGCCCTAAATCAGAGAGGGGTGACCCTCTCTCTTTTGGTCTTGTTTGCTTGCATTTTTGGCCTATCAAAGGAGCATATATTTTCATACTTTCAAGGCTCAGTTCAGGCACTTTTTGGTGACTTTTAGGGCCTGCCTAGACTCCGTCTATGGCTGGTTTGGTCACCTTGGGTTTGCCTCTTGCATGTGTAGAGTAATCCCTTTTGTGGCTTATCAAAGTAACATGTCATTCTTGCATATATTGGTCATATTTCAGTGGGTTTTTGGTCATCATTTGGCATGCCATGACTCTTTTTTTGGCTGGTTTTGTAGCCTCTCACATGCTTCATATGCTTGTAGTGTAAATCATGTTTACTAGCTTAGAATGCATGATGTTTTGGCCCTCTATTCTAGCATATTTTGGCCATGCTCCAACCTAATTTTGTTTATATTTTGGGCTGCCTTAGCTCTGTTTTGAGGCCTCTCGGTCGAAAGATGCTTGCCATGCATGCTTGTAGTGTAATAGCCTTGACTTGCTTCGAGTTTTGAAGTCCCTTGCATGCTTAACTTGAGGTATTTTCATGTTTTAGAATCATTGAGCAGGATATTTTAGAGCATATAGGGCTGTCATACTTCCATGTTTTCCACTCTTTAAGTGCCCTTGAGAGTTGTGCTTTTATACTTTACTTTGTGAGCCATTGCATGAGCTTCATTTTTGTGCCTTTCAAGCCATCATCCCAACTCATTTTGCTACTGTTTTGGGCTTGCATCGGGTCTGTTTGGAGTTAGTTTGGCCATTTGAGCATTGCCTTGCATGCCTATAGTGTAATACACTTCACTAGTTTCGATGCATGAGCCATTCAACATGCATTACATGACTTGTTTGCATAATTCGAAGTCATTTTGTATGCCATTTCAGAGCTGAAACATGTGTCATTGCACTCTATATTTCATCCTTTCAATGCGTTTGGAAAGTTGTGTTTTGTGCCTTAGATTTGGGGCCGTTGCATTGTGCATGATCGTATGTGTTTTGATGCCTTATTTTCATCATCTATTGGCCACTGATTTGGGTGTGGCTGAGGCCCATCCATTTTGGTTTAAGTCCATTCTGCATCAAGTATGCCATTGTAGTTCATAGCATTGAGTATGCCATGTTGTCGCATGATTGATCATTGCATTGTGCATGCCTTGTTCATCTCATTGTGTATGTTAGTTTCTACGTGCATTGTGTATGCTAAGTGTCATGTGCATTGAGTATGCCATTGTTAGTTCATAGGATTGTGTATGCTAGTTGCATGTTTTCATGTTATCCCTTGCATGTTTGCATGACTTAGTTGCATTGCATTAAGATTGCATGCTAAAGTTACATTGGTGCATGCCTTGTTTGTTGCATTGTGTTTGGAATAGGGGTTAGTCCAAACACGGGGAACGGGGGACGTTTCATGCTTAAAATGATGAAACGTGCCTCGATTCCCGGTCGCCGACACTCTTGACTACACATGACGAAGTTGTTGGCTTTAGGTGCTTGTACGTGCATTCATTTCACATTGAATCATGCAATTCAACTCCTTGGCCATCATGCATCGAGATGCGTGATTGGTGGCCGAGGGTCAAGGACTACACTCCCTTGAGCTTATGCAATGATGGGGAGAGTGGTCGTGCACACATGTGTTGCGAATACTTTGCCATCTCTCTCTTTTGCCTTCTGTTGCAGTAAACCAGAAACCAGGGGCAGAAACTGGTCGGCCGACCAGATTTAGTGGCTGGCCGACCACTTTTTCTGGTTTTTCACCACAAAAGTGGTCGGCAGGTGGTGTCCAAGGCCAATAGCTGGTCGGCAGCCTTCCCACAAATTCCCAGGGTGGAGTTTCAGCCTTTTGGAGCTTTGTGCAGTGTTCTGAGGTCAATTGCAAACAGAGGCAAGTCGGGGCGTCGCAAGGGATTTCTGAACAAGGCAAATCAAGCATGCGTGCATCCTTTTTCATTCAAAGCAGAGTTGGGGTAACCCACATTCATTTAGTTTGCATGCTCATTTAGATTGCTTACTTAGTTAATGTTGTGTAATAAGTAGTTGTAATTTGTTATTCATTTCGTCGTGTAATAACTAGTTTAATTAGATGAGCTAGCTGGTTCTGTATTATTCATTCAGACCCTCCGTCGAGAGGGCAAATTTTGTAATAAGTGTGCGTGTGTGTGATGCATGCCTTCCAACCCCCACTTCTTTTTCCTTTTTTATTTACCAGCTTACGATGGTTAGTTTTAGGGTATGTTTCAATTAGCATCCTTATGCTCACATGTTTGCATCCATTCATCTGTCTTGCATGCACCGGGCTCGGCGCATCATACTAACTGCATCATATTTCAATTCCAAGTTGAATGCGTGTTATCTGTAGCATCTCATATTCCATCTTAGAATAGCCGAGCCTATCTTAGTTGCATTTTGCATGTGTTGCATTAGCCATCTTAAACATGAACTAGGATCATGCATTGATTTCTAACATAGCTTTTGTTTTGGCTTGGAGTACTCGGTAAGTGTTTATGCTTTAGCATCCTTGCATGTGTGTGAGTGATTGCCATGATAGCATGTTTACCATGAGGCTATTTGATTATGTAATATAACTGCCTGATTGCCTGTGGGTGAAGGTTGGATTACTTGAATTGTAACAATTCATTGATTGTGAGTTTGAAGCCCACTTGAGAGTAGCAAATCACCATATTTTCTAAGCCCACTTGAGGGTGGCAAAATCTGCATTTTAGCCTACTTGCGAGTAACAAACCGCTTTAAAAAGTAAACATGAGATGTTTTGTTCCAAATTATGCGATCCAGTCTATACTTGTATACTGTGCGCATTACATAGTAATTCTAGGCTAATAACCGAAATAAGAGTGCATGTGTTTTCAAAAACAACATATCATGTTAGTAAAGGCCGATCTTTGATCGGGCGAGCAGGGGTGCTCATTGCATAACCTTCCCCTCTCGTACCCAAGTTCCCGAGCCGAGGCAACTTTGGTGATGACGGACACGTGGCCTTAGGCACGAGTCAGGGTTTCCCAAATTCCCCCAAAATAAAATATTTAGGTGGTGACTTTGTATCTGGCAAAACAGTCCATGTTTGGCACTTTTTTCTAAAAATCAGTTTTTCAAAACAATTTGCCGGATTTGGACTCTTTGGTGATTTATCGATCTTGCATTGCACTTTGTGAGATTAGATTTAGAACTGTGACATTGAATCCGAACTGTAGTGAGCCCAATGAACAAAACGGGATTTTTCCCAGGACGTTCGGGCGCGTCTATAGTTTCTGGCGACTCTGCTGAGGACTTAGAGAACTTGACTCGAACTCATGATGTCTTGTTTTGATTACACTTATGTGTTTCTTTGCATTGCATTTGCATTGGTGCGCTTAGGATACCGTGTTTGCCATCTGCTATTCTTGAACGGTTTGTTGGAGGCTCACTTTGAGAAGCGTGCCATAAGGCTGACCGGTTACGGGCTCTGTCACGATGGGAACACAAACCCCGCTTTTCACCGGGGCACCCTTTTTGACCATTCGACCTAGTGCATATTCGGAATCCATAATGACCATTTCAAGCTAGGACAGGTTACTTACCCGATTATAGGTTGTTTGAAACCGCTGCGTGCGTAGTGAAACCCTAGCTCCTGACAAAATAAGACAGGGAAACCCTACCCCAACATAGGGGTGTTTTTGGCTCTCACTTGTTTGCTATGTGCTTTTAGAGTGCGTTTCTATAGGAATGCATGTATCAGTTTGCAAGTCTGGGCATCAGGCCTGCGGGTATCAGCATCAGTGTTTTGAGAATCAGTTATATCTGCGGGTATCAGACTCAGACTTGGGGCAATGATTTGGAAACAATGATCAGTAGTTGAGAACAGTATATTCAATTTACAAATGCCAACTGTGTGTTGTCATACCGACTGTGTGTTGTGTTTATTTAAGCCGTTATGCTGTCCGTTTTCTGGTTGTTTATTTCCTTATTATGCTTTATTTATCTTTTTGCTAGGTAGTTTAGCACAATTGCTTCCAACCAAGCAAGTATTCCCCAAGCACTCTGGATTAGAGGTCGCAGACTCCATCGATCTAAGGATCTGGTAGACGGACAACCAGTGTTCTATTCTTTACCCCCAGTTACTAGACGGAGGGCAGTTAGGCAGACGATATCAGTTCAGCAGTCAGTTCAAAGGGCTTTGGCTACCCTACCTAAGTATAGTAGGGATCAGAGTTCTATTTCTCCCGCAGAGAGGGAACATATACCAGTAGTTCAGCTAGATCAAGGCAGTATGGCAGGAATGGAAGAAATGATGCGTCAGCTCCAGGAGAGCATGAAAACCATACAGCAAGACGTTGCTCGTCAAGCAGAATTTGCCAAACAGCAGGCTGAGATCATGGCCCAACAGACAGAGCTAATCACCAGACTACAGCAGCAAGCCGGGGCATCCGCTTCACACCAAGCTCCTCCCCCACCAAGGGTTCCAATACCCGGGGAGACACCAAATGTCCAGGAAGATACGGACATTCCAACAGGGCCGGCTCCGCCCCTAATCTTACCCCAACTATCCAAAACACCTACCAACCTATCGAATTCTCCCTTTGAGTTCGAGGTGGACCCCACAGCATTAAAAGTGGGCAAGCTTGAAAAGCTGTTCAAGAAATCTCAGGGTGTCAAGTCTATTCCAGATATCGAAGATGGGTACACTGACGTGACCGTGACTCTGCTGGATAGGTTTAAGATGCCACACATTAACCGTTTTGATGGATCCGGTGATCCTATGGTACATCTGCGGTTGTTTTCGGACATACTAAGGCCGATGGGCCTCACCAGATTAATAAAGCTTTCTTTATTCGGCCAAACCCTGTCGGGTGTAGCGGCCATCTGGTACGCAAAACTGGAAGATTCCGTCAAGAGGAACTGGGAGGAGATGGTCGAGGCCTTCGTAGCTCAATACTCCTATAATACACAGATCGAGATCACAACTCGTGATCTTGAGACGATTAGACAGGAGTCGAAAGAGAGCTTTTCTGACTTCATAACCCGCTGGAGGGCCAAGGCCTCAATGATGACCATTAGGCCGACTGACAAAGATCAAATACGGATGGTTGTGTGCAACCTTCAGCCCAAGCTCATGTAGAGAATGATCGTCCTCCCTCACCCCACTTTTGCAGATCTGCATGAGATTGGGGTGCAGATCGAGGACGCTTTGAAGCAGGGTCTGATTGATAATGACAGAGAACAGCCCAGGAGGACCTTCAACCGCAACGCAAATGCAGGCACAAGCAGTGCTGCAACTGCCAGAGCCTCAGAAGTAAGCATGGTCACCACCACTCCCCCAAGAGCCCTTGCAGCTACACCATTCACCGGTGCGTCCAGAAGCAACCCACAAACAACCAAGTACCAACCTCGAGGCCAAAGAACCTTCACTCCATTATACATGCCTGTAGACGCGCCCGTGGGCTTCACTCTACAGTTCGGACTCGATTTGTGTCACGGTTCTAAATCTGAACCAAAGAGTCCAACTCTGGCAAATCGTTTTGAGAAAAACTGATTTTTGAAAAGAAGTGCCAAACATGGACTGCTTTGCCAAATTACAGAGTCGTCACCTAAATATTTTTTTAAAATGGGAAATTTAGGAAACCCTGACTCGGTGCCGAAGGCCACGTGTCCATCATAACCAAAGTTGACTTGGCTCGGGAGCTTGGGTACGATCGGGGAAGGTCAGCTATGAGCACCCCCTCTCGCCCGGTCCGAAGACCGGCCTCTACTAACCGTGATATCCGATTTTGAAAACATTACGTGTTCTTATTCCGGTTATTAGCCTAGATTTATTATGTTATGCGCACAGCAAACAAGTATAGACCAAATCGCCTAAGTTGGAACAAAACATTACGTGTTTGTTTTGAAAAATGATTTGCTACTCATAAGTAGGCTAAAATGCAGGTTTTGCCACTCTCAAGCGGGCTTTTAGAAAAGACGATTTTGCCACTATCTAGTGGGCTTTAAAACTCACAGTATTAATGTGTTGTCCCAATTTAGGTAATTCAACCTCCATCCACAGGCATTCATGCAGTTATATCACATAAGCACTTATCCTCATGGTAAGCATGCTATCATGGCAACATTCACACACATGCGATATGCTAAAGCATAAAAGCTCACCTAGTACTCCAAGCCAAAACAGAAGCTTATTAGAAATCCATACATGGACCTAAGCATACTGAAATGTCTAATGCAACACATGCAAAGATGTAATCTAGGCAGGCTCGGCTATCCTAAACATGGAATATGGAATGCTACAAATAACACGTATTCAATTTGGAATTGAAAGTACGATGCAGTTTGTATGATGTACCGAGCCCGATGCATGTAAACAAATGCATGAATGCACGCATGCATAGCATAAGGTATGCTAAAATTAAACGTGCCCTAATCTACCATCATAAGCAGGTAAATAAAAGGGAAGAAAGACGTGGGGTTGGAAGACATACACACCCTCACACACCCTTATTACAATTATGCCCTCACTCGGAGGGACCAAATAAATATACAGTCCCAAATAATAAATCAACTATCCTAGCTAATTAATTATTACAGACCCTTAATTAATTAACAAATTAATTAAACTACTGAAAGCAGTAAAAGGCCTCGGGAAGAGGGATGCACGCATGCTCGGATCCGACTTGCCCGGAAAACCTACACCGTGCCACTACTGCCTCTGTTTTTACTGCCCTGTCTCTCCAAAAATTACCAAAGTTTCAGAAAAACCTTCCTTGAATGCTGCTGTACACCACCGGCTGGAGGAAGTTCGCATCGGCTGTCTAGAAAGATCACCGGCTGCTCTGGAGTCCATCGGCAAAAAATGAAGTGCCGGTCGGCACTATTTACTGCCGGTCGGCACAAAATTCCTGCAGGAGACAGTTTTGACAGCAACAGCAGACAGCAGTGTATGGCATGGGTTTTTGAGCATATATATGCATGGCTAATGCCCCCTATCATGTAATAAACTCAAGGGAGCACGGCCCTTGACCCCCGGGCCATCAATCACGCATTTCAATGCATGATGGCCCAAAAGCCAAGTTAGCAACTTTGATATCAAATGAAATGCACATCAAACACACAAGTGAAACCCAACCTCTATCATACTCAATTCAAGAGGCAAGGCATGACAATGCACATGCAACCTAAGCATGCAAGCTAACATGCAAACATGCAATGCAACTAGACGGCACGCACAATGCTAACAACATAACATGCACAACGCATTGAAACATGGCATACACAATGCAAGATGGACTTACACCAATGTGAATGGGCCTCAACCACACTCACATCAGTGGCCATTAGAGGAAAATGGGATTCTCGAAATGCGTGCACGTATGCACGCAAACCGAGGACCGGACCTAAGGCACGAATGCCACTCTAACAAGGTATGGCAAGGCATGGATCATGGCATACAAACATATGAATTTCAACCACTGAAATATGATGCTTAACAGCCCCGAATCATGGCAATATGGCACCCGATACATGAGACGCATATTAGGCATATGAAATAGCCTACAACTATGCAATACATGCATTATTTGCACACGAAGTGTGAATACAGAAGCAAGCCAGCCCCGAGACAAACATTTTTACAATACAAAGCATGGTCAAACAGCAAGCGCAGGTAGGGCTAAAATGGCATACACAAATGGCTCCGCAAAGGAGGAGATGAAGCAACTAACATATGGAAGTCCCAAACGGCAAAGAACCCTTAATGAAACATGTCAAGAGGGTCAAAATAAAGCTACTTTTAGTTCTGACCAAGGTCCAAAACAGAAGCAAGATAGCCTAAAAAAATCATGCAAAATGAGGCTAGGCATGGATTTCAAAGCAAGTGATACATGGAATGCTCAAACAGTGATGAGCCCTTCTTCAATGTTGAAGAAGGGCTAAAAAAAAATCCACTTACAGTTTATGAAAAGCCTCAAAACAGATTACACATTGGCCAAAAATATCATGCAAAGATACAGTATTTCAAGAGAGTATTGAAGCAAGTGCAATATAGGGACCTCAAATGACAAAATTTCCTTAATGAAACATGAATTAGAGCTCAAATAAAGGTGACTTTCAGTTTTGGTCGGAGCTCAAAACAGTGGGAAAAGAGGGCTAAGAAATAGACCAAGAAAAGAGCAAAAAAGGGGAAAAACGAGACTCACCCTTGTAGACCAATCTTCGCTGCCTTTTGAACTGAAAAACAGAGCCTCCTAGCCTCTGAAAGTCTCTCCTTGCTGCCGGAAATGGAGTGGTGGTGGTGGTGCTAGGTGGTGGTGAAGGAATGGTGCCAAACTTGGAAGATTTTTGAGAGTTTTGGAGCTTGGAATTATAGAGAGAGAGAGATACAATATAGGAGCTCTCAAACCAGA
Source organism: Camellia oleifera (assembly GCA_022316695.1). Classification (NCBI taxonomy): domain Eukaryota; kingdom Viridiplantae; phylum Streptophyta; class Magnoliopsida; order Ericales; family Theaceae; genus Camellia; species Camellia oleifera. The sequence continues at coordinate 61,829,217 of CM039307.1, read as the reverse complement.
TTTTCTAACCCTTAAAACAGATCTGGAGGGCTGTATTAGTAGGCAAAAACATTTAGAAAAGAGGGGGAAAAAGAGGGGGGGAAAAAGGGGGGGAAACATTTCAAGTTTCCCTCCAAAAATGGCCAAAAGGGAAAGTGGCAGTTACGGGTTTCAAACGGCCGAGAGTCCTTCAACAAAGTCGAAGAGGGGCTCAAAATAAGACGCTTTGTAGTTTACGACCAAGTCCAACGCAGCCCACAAGTACGCCTAAAATACCGTGCAAAAAGGCCCAAAAAGAGGTAAAAAAGGCAAGTGACAAATGGAGATGTCAAACAGTAAAAGGTCCTTAATCAAACATGAAACGGACCTCAAAATATGACTATTCCAAGTTCGGGTCGAAGCCCAAAAATGTATAATGAAGGCTCGGGAGCCGAAACACGTAATTCGGGGCCCCGAAAGTGGGCTGTTAAGCACCGGAAGTGGTGTCCGACCACGAAGTTGGTCTCTCGGACCACAGTGTCCCTAAAAAGGGAGTAAATAGGATGCATGCCAAAAATCGGGGCAAACGGAGGTGGTTAGGCGGTCCCGAACCTAGGCACACGGCCTAACGGCTCCGAAAACCAGGAACCGGGCTCCGAAATGGGAAAAATGGCCTGCGACCACAAAACGTAGCCTACGGCCACTGAGAGATGGTCTACGAGACCTCTCCCTCCCTTCAGGAAGGGAAAACAGAGAAAACGGAGCCTGGTTCGCAAACCGAGGCAAAGCACAAAAGAGTCCGGAAGTTTGGAGGCAAGACTCGTAACCGGGACTCCGCAACCTCAGAACGAGCACAATATGCAACATCACCAAGCGCTCAATTGATGACGTCTGAGTCTTAAGGTCGGTCAAAAATGGGGTGTCTACAATGCCCCGTCCAAAGCTTTGGGAGTTTTAATCAGGAAAGGGCACTTTAAGCCCCTGGAGCCGCGACCATTGCCAGAAACACTTCCCCCCTCCCATAACCCAGCCAAATACTGCGCCTTTCACCAGCAGCATGGTCACGACACTGACCATTGCTTTAGATTGCATCACGAGATTCAAGATCTCGTTGACAACAGGGTGATCGTGCCTCCGGAGAAACCGAATGTCACAACCAACCCTCTCTCACCACACAACTAAGCTCCACCTCCCAAACACTTCAACTCAATCCAAAGTGGGGTTATGTCGTACGACCCCAGCATATATATCACCCCATCCCACCTACCTAAGTCGGAGGTGTTCGTTTCTGAGAGCACTGACTTATGCATGTTGGACATCTCCCGAACCCAACCCGAACCAATGGTGGTGACTATCGAAGACAGCACAGGGATGACTTCAGAGGAAAGTGGAACTAGTGATTCAGGGTCTGAGGAATTTGGGTGCTCTGCTGAGGAGGTATACAATCCAGGTGGCTACATTACGTCAATGGGCCAGGTTAGGCCGAATGTGGAATTGCCAATGGAGGCAGAGATTTGTGTAGTACAGGGGGATGGGCTTGATCAGAGGGTAGATGACTTAGCAACTCTAGAATGAGACATTGCTAACCTTCAACTTTTCAACGAACAAGATCCAGGAGACATAACAGTCAACTGGTTTGATTTCGATGGGTCAGCAGAGGTTATAGGGTGGCTTGACAACCAACTAGATATCGTTGAAGAATCTCAGCTGGAACAGGGCCTGTTAGGGACAAGAACATCAGTTGTGGCCAGAAGGGCCGGAAATCAGAATGCATCACCGGAGAGTGCTGATGCCAAGAATTTCGCTCGGGATTTGGGTATTTTGAGTACAGGAGATGTTGAACAGCAGGCTGCACTGGAGCAGTTTGAACGGGAAGGGATCGAAGATTCTGAGAGAGCTAGAAAGGCCAAAATGGGGACTGAACGTGCTGTGTGCACAAGAACAGAGCGTGCTGCGAGCACATGGACGAAAGGTGCTGTGGGAACAAAGACAGTTGTAACGGAGTCGGACAAGTGTCTGTCGACTGCCGATGGAATATGGTGGGAAGACGATGACCTATGTCTCGCCCACACCGATGAGGACTGGGAGAGCAATCAACCAGATGATACCTGGTATATTAGTGAAGTTGACTATATGACTATGAGTGGGTGGTACTTCAAGCCCCTGTACCTAGATCAACCAGAGGCGTCTGGGAAGGACAAGGAGTCGGAGAAGCAAAAGAGAAGCTACTTGAAGAAGAGGCCGTGCTGAAGCAGTTGAAAAAGAAATAAGTAGACATCTCTATCTAAGGACTGCTTATGGCTTCACGTGTTCATAGACAAGCTGTCCTATCGGCAATGGACAAGACCAAACTCTCAATAGACACCATGCCTGAACAGCTGGTGGGATTGGTTTTTCTGGGAGGGGTTTCCCCGATGTTGACCTTTACCGACAAGGAACTGCCACCTGAGGGCGCGAATCATAACAAACCGCTCTACATCTCTGTGAAATGTAGAAACAAATGGATACCGGTGATTCTTATCAACACGGGATCCGCTATTAACATGTGCCTGTCAAGGACGGCATATGTAATCGGGTTGAAGCCCGCGGACTTCGTGCCAACAGCCCAGGTGATAAGGGCATATGATAACATAAGCAAAGAGGTGATGGGGACCGTGAAAATTCAGACTCAGGTTGGTCCAAGACAACACGAGATTGACTTTTATGTCTTAGACATTCCCGCAACCTTCAATTTACTCCTGGGGCGACCGTGGCTGCACCAGGTAAAGGCAGTCTCTTCCACCCTGCATCAGATGTTGAAATACCCTTACGGGAGGGGGGTGGCTATAGTTTTTGGGAATTCATCAATCCATCCGCCACCAGAAGTGTCTACACCGGTTTTGGAAATCGAGCATGGCACGGAGGATGTGTTCCTATCGAGTCTTACCCTAGCTGAGGCCCGGGTCGTACAGAACATCTTAGCTGTTGATGAAAGGTTGTATATTAGCACTCAGTCAGTATACCTCATGAACAAACTCCAGCACATCCCTGGGATAGGGCTAGGAAGAAGTGGCCGGAAAGGCATTGCAGTATCGGCCGGAGTGCCGTACAACCCACATACCTTTGGTTTGGGTTATCTGCCCACTAAAGAGAACTGGGTGAGGAAAGGCAAGGAGATGGCTAGGAGAGCCAGAGCAAAACAGGCGGGGAAACCTTATGAGTTAATGCACCCACCCACCATGGGTACCCTAAACGGACGCTTTGTCCGGGAGGGGAAGGATTTTCCATTCTGTGGCTTCCCAGAGCCATAGTTGAATGCAGAGAAGCGTTGCCTGCCAGGGTTTGAGATCTTCTTTGACCTACAGTTATTCGGGGATGATGTTGCCGAGGAGCAGACAAACCCATCAGCTGATGTTGAGCAGTGTGGAAAAGTGGATTCTGAGAACACCGAGATTGAAATGGGGGTGGCACTGGCTTGTCTACTTTCAGATCCTCTGATCGTACAGAAGTGCTTGGGGGATAACTTCTCGGTGTCCATGATCGGGAATGAAACGGCTGCGAGCCCACCTTCAAACATTTTGGATGCATCCATCGCACCCCCCCTCATCTGGCAGTATGAGGAGGGATTTTTATCAAGCAGCACCGGGTCAGGTAGTGAGCCGGAATCTGATTCCATCGAGTCTGTGGAGTCGGAATCAAGTTCCAACTCGTCTGAGTCTGAGTCCGGTATTCCTGGGGGTGATAACCCGGATGCCACAGTCCTGTCTAGGTCATCTTTTTCTTTCTCTTTTGAGTCTGTTGTAACAAAGGAATCGGACGATTTGGAAGTGATTAATGAGAATGGAATGGCTGTGGTTTCTGAGAACATTTCTGTGCCTTTGATTTATTGCATTAATTAGGACTTTCAAAATTTTGATGAAAACGACGAGGAAGAAATTCCTCTGGTTTTACAACGATTAATTGATCAAGAGCAGGAGAGATTTGTTAAGCCCTTGGTTGATGAAATCACTACAGTTAATATTGGTATTGAGAAGGACCTGCGGCTGGTCTAGATCGGGTCCACGTTGTCTTCGGATGAGCGCGAGCACTTAGTCGCTTTATTAAAAGATTTCAAAAATGTTTTTGCATGGTCCTACGAAGACATGCCTGGAATCGATCCTGAGATTATACAGCACCGGATCCCTCTCGACCCAGAGGCCCGACCCATTAAACAGAAACTCAGAAGGATCCGCCCGGATTGGGCTCTCAAGATTAAAGAAGAGGTCACCAAGCAAATTGACGTAGGGTCTCTGTTGGTATCTGAGTACCCAACTTGGCTGGCCAACATAGTTTTGATGCCGAAGAAGAACGGCAGAATTCGAGTATGTATGGACTTCAGAGATTTGAATAAAGCCAGTCCGAATGACGACTTTCCTCTGCCGCATATCAATGAATTAGTGGACTTCACTTCAGGGCATGCGCTGCTCTCATTCATGGATGGCTTTTCTGGCTACAATCAGATATTGATGGCACCCGAAGACATGGAGAAAACCGCTTTCACCATCCCGTGGGAGACATACTGCTATAAGGTGATGCTATTTGGGTTAAAGAATGCTGGAGCTACATATCAACGGGCCGCGACCACGATATTGCACTACATGATCCACAAAGAGATTGAGGTGTACGTGGACGACATGATTGTCAAGTCCAAAGAAAGAGAGGGCCATTACACCGCCTTACAAAATTTTTTCCAAAGGATCAGAGAATTTCAATTGCGGCTGAATCCTCAGAAGTGTACATTCGGTGTTACTGCAAGAAAAATGCTGGGGTTCTTGATTACATCGAGAGGTATCGAAGTCGACCCTTCCAAAATTAAGGCCATCTTAAAAATGCCACCACCAAAAACTGAAAAGGAGGTGCGAGGCTTTCTAGGTAAAGTGCAATTCATAAGACGGATTATTGCTAAATTAACCTTGACTTGTGAACCACTTTTTGGTCTCCTGAAGAAAGGAAAGAAGTTCCAATGGGACGACCGATGCCAAGCTGCTTTTGAATAGATCAAGCAATACTTACAGAACCCACCTGTGTTGTCACCACCTGAGCCGGGAAAACCATTGATTTTGTATCTTTCAGTGACTGAGACTACAATGGGCTGCATGCTCACACAGCAGTCTAGGGACAAAGTGGAAAAAGCTATCTACTACCTGAGCAAGAAGATGTTGGATTACGAGACCCGTTACACTCCACTCAAGAAGGCTTGTTTGGCCTTGGTATGGGCTACCAGGAAACTACGGCACTACCTGTTAGCTCACTCTATAATGTTGGTTTCAAGATTAGATCCCATTAAATATCTCTTCGAGAAACCAGCACTTACGGGTAGGCTAGCCCATTGGTTGCTTCTGCTTTCCGAATTCGATCTGAAGTATGTGACTCGCAGGTCAGTAAAGGGGAGAGCGGTAGCGGAGTTCCTAGCCGATCACCCAGTTGAAGGGGCTAAAGCAGTTGAGTACTTATTCCCAGACGAGGCTATTTTGCATATCGAAGACGAAACTTGGACGATGTACTTTGATGGAGCGTCAAACCAATATGGGTATGGGATAGGGGTGTTGCTAATAGCACCCGACAATTCCCGTATCCCTCTAGCATTTAAACTCCGGTTCAAAGTCTCGAACAACGAAGCATAGTATGAAGCATGCTATAGACACCCCATTTTTGACCGACCTTAAGACTCAGACGTCACCGATTGAGCGCTTGGTGATGTTGCATATTGTGCTCGTTCTGAGGTTGCGGAGTCCCGGCTGCGAGCCTTGCCTCCAGACTTCCGGACTCTTTTGTGCTTTGCCTCCGTTTGCGAACCAGGCTCTGTTTTCTCTGTTTTCTCTTCCCAAAGGGAGGGAGAAGTCTCGTAGATCATCTCTCAGTGGCCGTAGGCTACGTTTCGTGGTCGTAGGCCATTTTTCCCGTTTGGAGCCCGGTTTCCGGTTTTTCGGAACCGACGGCCGTGTGCCTCGGTTCGAGACCGCTTAACCACCTCTGTTTGCTCCGATTTTTGGCACATACCTTATTTCCTCCCTTTTGAGGGACACTGTGGTCCGAGAGACCGACTTCGTGGTCGAACACCACTTCCGGTGCCTAACAGTCAGTTTTCGGGGCCCCAAGCTGCGCGTTTTGGCCCCCGAGCCTTGCTTGAAAGCATTGTTGGGCTCCAACCCAAACTGTAAAAGGTTATATTTTGGGCCCCTCTTCAACATTGTTGAAGGGCCCTCATCTATTTGGGGCCGGCAGCCATCACTTCCTTCTTTGTCTCCCTTTTGGCCCATTTCTTGCATGCGAGTTTAGCTATATTTTGTTTGTTTTTGTGGTTTGTTGTAAACTGTAAAATACCATATTTTGGGCCCCTCTTCAACATTGTAGAAGGGCCCTTCTCTGTTTGGGGTCAGTAGCTGCTACTTGTTTCATTATCTCGCTTTCGGGGCCATTTTTGCATGCTAGCTTAGCCCCATTTGTGTTCACTGTTTGGCCTTGCTTAAAACTGTAAATATGCTTTTTTTGGGGCTGTCTTGATTCTTTCTTCACACTTCATGTTCAAATAATGCATGCATTACATAGCCATAGGTCATTCCATGTACCTAATTTCATGTTTCGGGATTCATTTTATGCATCGGGTGTCATTTTGCCATCTTTCGGGGTTGTTTTGCATCACTTATTGCCTCTGAAATTTGCATGCTAGTATGCCATATTCCATGCTTTGCCATGTCTTGTTAGAGTGGCATTTCGTGCCTTAGGGTCGGTCCTCGGTTTGCGTGCATGTGTGCACGCATTTCGAGTGTCTCATTTCCATCTAATGGCCTCCTATGTGAGTGTGGCCAAGGTCCACTTGTGTTGGTGTAAGTCCATTATGCATTGTGTATGCCATTTCATTTCATAGCATTGTGTATGCTAGGTTGTATGTTAGCGCATTGTGTATGCCATGTTACTTCGTGCATCGTGTATGCCATTTCATAGCATTGTGCATGTTAGTGTAACAACCCTCGTACTGATTACCGATTAACCACTGAATTACGTACTGATTACTGTTAAACTGAACTGATAATGACTGATAATTGGATTAACCTAAGTACTGAATGGACTGATTGAAATCGAAACTGAAATTGAATAAGTTTATCTATTGAATTGCATATTGCATCTGTTTGATTGATTGATTATCTGTTTGAATTCATATGTTTAAACTATTAATTGAAGGCCTTATCGGCGGCCGAATTAGGAACCGTTTAGTGTTTTGTAATCAGGAGAATATTTGTGATTTAATGATATATTTATCTGAAAATTGATTAGGAATGATTAAATTAGATTTAAACGGGTTAATTGTCAAGTTTGACTTAATTACCATATTGCCACTCCTAGTGGGCCACTTAGAATAATGTATTAGACCTTATTACATGTTGAACAAAGCTTCTCCTCAGCCATTTCCTTAGTCCCCACCGAAATTAGAAGAGAGTTAGAGAGGGAGGGGCTTGTTCTTGTTGATTTGCTTGAAGACTTGAAGTAATTGAAGTGTATTTGCCCAATCTAGCTTCCTTACCTTGAATTGAGACTTAGGTAAGTGAATTCATTGTCTTCTTGTTATCTTTAAGCTCCATCTTGCATGTATCATGGTTATAGAGAGCTTGAGTCTTGATTTTGTTCATAATTGTTGAATTAGAGCTCCATTGTTGCATGCATGGTCATTTTGGCATATTTTGAAGTTAAATTCTTGGAGAATTAGACATGCATGTCCATGTTTTTATCATAGTCCATGTTTCCACATTGTTTTCAAAGATTGGAGCTCAATAGAGCAAGATTGAAGCTTGATTTTGGTTTAAAGTTCATGCATTGCATGTTTAAAGATTGTTCATGAAAATGGGTTTGAATTTTGGATTTAATTGACTCACCTTTGGGGCTTGAATTCATAAATTGGCCTTTGAAACTTGTTATACATTGTTTTGGGATATATTTTCCAGAATTTGGGCCCAAGAGGTCGAGAATTGAGTTGTGAATGCTTGGTTTGAGCTTGGGAGGCAAATCTGGAAATTCCATATTTGGCTTCTTCGCTCGAGCGAAGGATTCCTCGCTCGAGCGACCAACGTTTCCTCTGAGCCACGCTCAAGCGAAAAATTAGTGGCTCGAGCGTAAAAATCGAGCATCCAGTACTTTTACTGTTTCATCAGACCGCTCGAGCGAAGGATTGTTTGCTCGAGCGAAGCCTTTGATTTTGCAACCTCGCTCGAGCGAAGGAAGGCTCGCTCGAGCGAGACCCCTGTTTTCAGCAACTTTTGAAAAATGCCTTCCAACTGTATTTTTGCATCCTCATCCCATCCTAGGCATTCTTAGGCCTAGTTTAAGGCATCTTAATGAGGATTTAGACATAGAACCACACCGAGGAAATTTAGGGATTTAATTATCATCCTTCCGACTGTGAACTTAGTGTGTGTTCTATTTGTTAACTGTTTAGGGTTGGCTCTCGGGGACGCGCTCTAGCTGCTATTAGCCCTATCTCTGTGAGTAACAATTGTGTAAAGATATGTTCAAAATGGTTATCTTTTGAATACTGAACTGAATTGTTTATTGAACTGATATTGTTTACTAAATGAATGTATGTCCTATATTCTGAACTGTATTGTGGCATCCTTAGCATTGACTGTTACTGTTACAGAGCTCTGTCGGTTCCCTTGTGGAACCATACTGTTTACTGAATGATTGGCCATCATTACTGTTGGGTCTGTTAAGACTCGGTCCTTTTGGACCTACTGTTTATAGGCTAATGGATGTACCACATATGGCTGATTGACTGAAATACTGAAAGACTGAAATACTGTTTAATGAACTGATTTCATTACTGTAAGGACATTCATTCATAACCTCTTTACGCATTATGTTATTCACTGGGCTTTAGCTCACTGTTTATATATATGTAGGTTCTCAGCAGCCAGACCAGAGCTAGGAGCGTGGGTTGGTCCCCAGTTTTGTCAAGCCAGCCTATGTGCCTCACTGCGAGGTTCCGAGTTGCCATGCTATGGCTTGGGGTGTTTTTGTGTCCCCATCGGTCTCCTTACTGTTTGGTACTATTGTATAGACTGTCCACTGTTTTACCGTACTGTTGTCTAGGGATTTGATCCCGGTACTGACTGACTGTATATGATTGTATAGACTGTACTGTTTTGCACTGTATCAATGCATGAAAAATGTTTTTGACATGCAGATTTTCACAGCTCAATGGACACTAGTTATTTACTGTATTGGCTTCCGCCAGGCCCTGTACTCTGTTTAACTGTATTACTGTTCAGCAGGCCTTCGGTAATCTCGGATTACTGGCCAGTTACGGTGTTAAACCCATAGGGCCGGGTTTGGGTCGTGACAGTTAGGTTGTATCTTAGTTTTCATTCATGCATGTCATGCATATTGCATTGTGTTTGGGATAGGAGTTAGCCCGAGCACGGGAAATGAGGGACGTTTTGTACTCCGAGTGACAGAACGTGTCTCAATTCCCAGTCACTGACACTCCGGATTATCCATGATGGAGTTTAGGTATTGTTGTGTTTATATGTACATTCATTTCATATTGAGTTGTGCAATTCGACTCCTCGGCCATCATGCATCGATATGCGTGATTGGTGGCACGAGGATCGAGGTATGCATACATATGTGAAAATACATTGCTATGCCCATTTCCTGCTCTCTGTTGCAACAAATCAAGAATCTATAACCTTTCAAAGCTTGGCATGCATTCCAAGAATAATTGTAAACAGAGGCTAATTGGGGCATCGCCATGGATTTCCACGCAAAGGCAACCCGAGCATGCATTATTCATCATCCGGAGAAGAGTCGAGACAGTCCCTGGCTTGCATGACAATTTAATGCTTTCCTAGTTAAATTTGTTAATTAATTAGGGTTTTGTACATATTTAGACTGTATTATTTATTCGGACTATACTATTCATTTGGGACTGTATATTATTTTATTCGGACCCTCTGCGCGAGGGCAATGTTGTAATAAGTGTGCGTGAGTGTGATGTATGTCTTCCAACCCCACGTCTTTCTTCCCTTTTATTTACCAGCTTATGATGGTTAGATTAGGGCATGTTTCAATTAGCATACAGTATGATAGCATGTTTGCACTCATTCATCCGTCTTGCATGCACCGGGCTCGGCGCATCATACTAACTGCATTTGTATTTCAATTCTAAGTTGAATACATGTTAGCTGTAGCATTCCATACGCCATGTTTAGAGTAGCCGAGCCTGCTATAGTTGCATTTTTGCATGTGTTGCATTAGGCATTTCTATATATTTAGGATCATGCATGGATTTCTAGTCGGTTTCTGTTTTGGCTTGGAGTACTCGGTGAGTTTTATGCTTTAGCATCCTTGCATGCGTGTGAGTGACTGCCATGAATAGAATGCTTACCATGAGGCTATTTGCTTATGTGATATAATTGCCTAAATGCCTGTGGGTGAAGGTTGGGTTGTTTAGATTGGAACAAATCATTGACTGTGAGTTTTAAGGCCCACTAGATGGTGGCAAAACCTTCTTTTCAAAACCCACCTGAGGGTGGCAAAATCTGCATTTTAAGCGTACCTGCGGGTAGCAAACCATCTTTAAAAAAAACAAACATGAAATGTTTTATTCCAATTCAGGCGACCCAGTCTATACTTGTATGCTGTGCGCATCACATAGTAAATCTAGGCTAATAACCGAAACAAGAATGCACAATGTTTTCAAAACCGGATATCATGATTAGTAGTGGCCGATCTTTGATCGGGCGAGCGGGGGTGCTCACGAAGTGACCTTCCCCAATCGTATCCAAGTTCCCGAGCCGAGGTAACTTTGGTGATGACGGACACGTGGCCTTACGCAACGAGTCAGGGTTTCCTAAATTTCCCAAAATAAAATATTTAGGTGGCGACTCTGTATCTGGCAAAGCAGTCCACGTTTGACACTTCTTTCAAAAATCTGTTTTCTCAAAACGATTTGCCGAATTTGGACTCTTTGGTTCAAGATTAAGAACCGTAACACAAATCGAGTCCGAACTGTAGCGAGGTCCCCCGCGGACTTGTCTATAGTTTCTGGCGACTCTGCTGGGGATTTAGAGAACTTGACTCGAACTCATGATATCTGGTTTTGACTACACTTGTGTGTTTCTTTGCATTGCATTTGCATTGGTGCGCCTAGGACACCGTGTTTGCCATCTGCTATTCCTGAACGGTTTGCCGGAGGCTTGTCTTGTCAAGACATGTCCATAAGGCTGACCGGTTGTGGGCTCTGCTAGTATGGGAACACAAACCCCAGTTTTACCGGGGCACCCTTTTTTACTATTCGGCCTAGTGCATATCGAAATTCGTAGTGACCATTCTAAACTAGGACAGGTTGCTTACTCGATATAGGTTGTTTGAAACCGCTGCGTGTGTAGTGAAACCCTAGCTCCTGACAAAATATGACAGGGAAACCCTACCCCAACATAGGGGTGTTTTGGGTCTCACTTGCTTGTTATGTGCTTTTAGAGTGCGTCTCTACAGGAATGCATGTATCAGTTTGCAGGTTTGGGCATCAGGCCTGCGGGCACCAGTTCAATATTTTGGGGTTCAGTTTTACCCGAGGGTATCAGATTTGAGGCAGAATTTTGGGGGCTGAATTCAGTAGAGGGCACAGTCATCCTGCTATGCTCGTATCTATTTTGGTGAAGTTGAGCTGAGGTGCTATCTGTTTTCTCTTTTGCTAGGTAGTCCTGGAACCATAGCTTCAGAAGGCTCTGATATCCCCCGAGGTTCATCGAACTTGTGCTGATACACTTTGTCAGGTCAGAGATTCAGTTCAAGGGCCATCAGTGCTCCTTTGCCAGAGGCAGGGTAAAATGGCCAGTCAAGCACAGATCACCAGTTACTAGATCAGTAGCCCTTATCCACCCCGCTAGTGAACAGTCAGGCTGAGGTCTCAGTTTCTACTGCAGGGATAGATACCAGTCAGTTAGATGGATCAGCAGAACACGTCAGGGATGGAGGCAATGATGCGTCAAATGCAAGAAAGTATGAAACTCATACAGCAAGACGCTGTCCGCCAAGCGGAATTTTCCAAGCAGCAGGCTGCAATCATGGCTCAGCAGGCTGAGCTCATCACCAGGCTGCAACAGCAAAGTGGCGCGTCTGCTTCCTAACAAGTTCCTCCTCCAGCAGGAGCTCCCGCACCTGGGGAAACAACGAATGTTCAGAATACCCAGGAGGGTACAGACATTCCTACAGGGGGCAGCTCCGCCCCCGATCTTACCCCAGCTGTCCAAAACACCTACCAATCTACTGGACTCACCCTTCGAGATTGAGGTCGACCCTACAGCGTTGAAATTGAGCAAGCTTGAGAAGTTGTTTAAGAAATCCCAGGGGGTAAAATCCATCCCGAACATTGAGGACGGGTACACCGACGCAGTCGTGACACTGCCGGACAGGTTCAAGATGCCTCACATTGACCGTTTTGACGGGTCAAGAGATCCCATGGTTCACTTGAGTTTGTTTTCAGATGTTTTGCGCCCGATGGGCTTGACAAGATTACAGAAGCTCTCCCTTTTTGGCAGGACCCTGTCGGGTGTTGCGGCCATCTGGTACGCCAAATTGGAGGATTCAGTGAAACGAAGCTGGGAGGAGATGGCCGAGGCCTTCGTCGCACAATATTCATACAATACCCAAATTGAGATTACGACCCGTGATCTTGAGACGACGAGACAGGAGCCTAAGGAGAGCTTCTCAGAATTCGTGACCCGCTGGTGGGCCAAGGCCTCAATGATGACCATTAGGCCAACGGATAAGGATCAAATACGGATGGTTGTACGCAACCTCCAGCCCAAACTAATGCAGAAAATGATCGTGCTCCCCTTCCCTACCTTTTCGGATTTGCATGAGATGGGAGTACAGATCGAGTACGCTATGAAGCAAGGCCTCATTGACTAGGAGAAGGAGCAGCCCAGGAGGGCGTTTACCCACAGTTCGAATGCGATCACCAGCGGTGACGCAGCTGCAAGATCTTCCGAAGTGGGCATGGTCGCCACCACCACACCAAGAGCAGCCACCCTCTTTGTTGGTGTATCCACTTCAAACCCCCGAACTTCAAACTATCTACCTCGAGGCAAGAGGGTTTTCACCCCACTCTATATGTCTTTGTCTAAAGCCCTGGGGGTACTACTCAGGAAAGGACATCTGAAACCGTTGGAGCAACGGCCTCTACCCGATCCTCTCCCTCCAAAGCATGACCCGACTAAGTACTGTGCTTTCCATCAACAAACCGGTCATGACACCGACAGTTACGTCCGTCTTCGCCACGAGATACAAAATTTGATTGACAACGGGGTCATCCCCGTACCAGGTCCTGCAAAGTCTATTGGCACTTGATCAGTGAACTTGTGGGGGATAATGTGATGTGATCGAGGGATGAACCACCTGCGGACGGCGTTCAGTTTATTTCAGATATGGTGTATGGCACGCACTGTTTTGAGCATTTGTGAATGCTGGTTTTTGTACATTCTGACTTAGGTATTGGGTCAGTCTTATTGTTTTGTTTTTGAGCCTGTCTTTTTGTTTTGAGTCAGTCTCTTTTGTTTTGGGTCTGTCTTGCTGTATCGAGTCAGTCCTGTTGTATAGGAGTTGGGTGATTCCGGGGGGGTGTTACCTCGGGCGTCACCATTTTGTTTTTGTGTTTGTCTTTTCGTTTTGTTTTGAGTCTATTTCTGCCTTGGAGCCAGTAACGCCAACAGATTTGAATGAACAGCAGTGGTTTTTCATGCTTTTGTGTTTGCTTCTGCCGTGTGCCAGTTGTACCAGAAATTCCAAATGAGACGGCAGTATTTGACTAGAAGCTGTGCCTTGAATTCATTGTATCGATCTAAGTTTTCCAAAAGCTTTTTGAACACTGCGGTGAAAACGAAGAGGAAGGAATTCCTCGGGTTTTGCAAAATTTTGATCAATTGAAAGAAAGAGAGGCGTGCTAAGCCCTTAATGAATGAAATCATGCTTGTTAGTGTGAGTACTGGGAAGGATCTTGGCTTGATCCAGATTGGTTCTACACTATCTTCAGCGCGAGCGATTTGTCGCTTTCTTAAAAACTTTCAAAAAATGTTTTGCGCAGTCCTGCGAAAACCTGTGTAGAATCGCTCTTGAGATTTTACAGCTTAGGATCGCTCTCAGCCTCGAGACTCGACCCCTCACTTTCAAACCTTGAACTGGGATTCAGAAAGTTCAACGGTCAACTACAATGTGAGGCCTGTGTGGCCAGATTTGAAGCAGCCCTCGAACAAGAGGCACCAAAGTCAGATCAAGAAGATTAGACCTCATCAGAAGAAGCTTGCGAAGCTAGAACAGAAGCACCCCTCGAACTAGGGGCGAAAATGTCCGATGTGCTCAAAGAGCCGAAGATGGATCCTTCTGCAAATCGATACAATAGCCACTCTCTTGGATATAGATAGCTTCGAGATCCTAAAACCATTTGGCATGGATTTGTTACACTTTTACCCTTTGAGAGGCTCGCTAGGCCGAAAACCCGGAAGGGCGACCCAGGTAAAAGTTAGAGCAAGAAAAATATATACAAAAAGCAAAAAAAGAAAAAAGAAGAAAATAGAAGAATGAAAAAAAAAAAGAAATGAAGAAAAAGAAAAAAGGGAAAAAGAATAAAAGAAATGAAAATGAAAAGAAAAGAAAAACAAAGCTCGCAAGATTGAAAACCTGCAACGGGCGCCTTGGCAAAAGTTAGAGCCTAAAAAGGAGAAGTTAAATACCCGAGTGTACCTTAACCCTGAACTACGTAAGGCTTGATTCTCATCTTTGGGATACGTAGGCAATTTCATTCTGAAGTCCAGCCATAAACACTTCCAAATCAATTGTGTCCATGTAATGGTTTTGATCATCTTTGCCTTCTCTGTAACTGAGAGTCTGGTTGTGTTCGTCGCTCTAAAGACTGACTACAAATGCGCTGCAGTGCCGTTCAAACAAGGGGCAACTTTCTGTTGCCATTCAATACGCTGCGGTGCTGTTCAAACAAGGGGCAACTTTCCGTTGCCATGCAGTGTCCTTCAGACAAGGGGCAATTTTCCATTGCTATGGGTCCGAGGTTGTGCATCTCAAGAGTAGGTTCCGTGCTCGTTGAGCAGTGGCCGTTTGCAAAAATAGTTTTTGAGAATTTTTACCGAGGTTGACTAATTTCTCGAAAATTATTTCATTTTTCAAAACTGGACCATTTCTTGGACCCAAAAAGGAAAATTTTCAGTGCTCATAGCCTGACTTGCATGACTTTAAATCAGAAAATTGAACAAGCATGTTAATCTAACTCTCATTTTGGTCAAAATTATTTTATTAGAAAACCAAAAAAAAAAAATGGTCAAAATGATGAACTAGGGGCACAGTTGAGTCAGGTGTTCTGTCTTTCCCTCATTAGCAACATACTTGCCAAGAAGGGTACCATATTCGCCAGAAAAGGGCACCACTGAAGCTAATTGCAAAGGGCTGAAAGCTCTCTCATCCTCCAAGCAGCGAGGTATCGAGCCAAGTGCGAAGCACGAATCAGAATGGATCAAGATATTCCACTCCCTCATCTGGACAGATCTGATCACGTCTAAACTCCCCAGCAGAGCATCGTCAACCGATGTCAGCTGCAGATTTGCTACACACCCAGTTGTAACACAGCCCCTCTGTAGGAGAAACTCACTAGCTGTGTGCAGAAGAAGAAGAATCTAGCTGAGTGCTAGGGGGCAAGAGCCAACAACTTTCTGTTTATCCATTGACCACCCAGGGGAGGGATAAAAAAAATGAGAGATTGAAGAATAAAGAGATGTGCGCTGAGAGAAAAAGTGCGGAAAATGGCTTTTTTTTTTTCTTCAGAAAAACAGAGCCTGAGGGTCGAGTGATGTGAGAAGCACAAATGAGAAAGGGTGGGAAACACTACCCAGTGAAACAGGCTCCCTGTGCACGTCTGAGTGTCGTGTCTTTTTGTTTTATCTTGATTCTTGTTTTGAGTCATTTCAAGTGTTACTCGATGTGTCTAGGTTGTGTGCCTTTTTATTTCCTTGTTGAGTCATTTTGCTGTGTTCAGTCGTAGGCCCAATACCTGGTCGAAAACTCATCTCTCAATTTCAAAAATGAAATCGTTTTGTGCTCAAAGTGTTGTGCCATTCTTCACGTTTGTGCAAAACAAGTTTCGTTCTTTCATAAAACCACACGGTTCAGCCTAGGTCATGTGAGAACAATAAAACCAGGACCAATCTGAAGCTACATGGGTTCCGGACTGCAAAGCAAAAGAAAAGAGGGAAAATAGAAGCATCTGAGTGTGCTTCAACTTCAGAAAATTCCGTGATTGTATTCCAGATATACCTTTTCAGGCCTCGCCATTTCTCTGGAGTATGAGTGTACCTCGATCCCAAGTGTGAGCCTGCTTCAAGTCAGAATGGCGATTAAAGCAGCAATAGATGTTATCTCTCTCTAATATGAACAGGGTGTGCCCGTTTTTGAGCTGAATATGTTGCAAACCCCTCCGAAATGTAAATCGGAGGTCGCGTTTTAATCTGGTCTCGTTAAGGCTTGTATTCCCTTATTCGGCATTTTGTTTAAAATATGCATTGTCACGCACATTCCACTTGCATTGTTATGCATCCTTCCACCCACATTGTTATGCACTTCTCATGCTTGCATTGTGATGCCCATTCCAATTGCATTGTTATGCACCCACTTCACTAGCATTGTTATTCTCATTCATTGCATTGATTATGCACATCTATCTTGCATTGTTATGCACATTTTCACTTGCAATTGTCTTTCTTTCTCCTCGCACGTGCGACGGGTCAGACTTCCTCTGGTTTAGAGCATTTGGAATACGTTCCAATGCTTATCCCTTTTCCGAAACACCGGGATACGTCACTACGTTTCTCTCTTCTTTCTGAAACACCGGGATACGTCCCTAAGTTTCTCCCTCTTTTCGAAACACCGGGATACGTCCCTATGTTTCTCTTGCCTTTCCGAAACACCGGGATACGTCCCTATGTTTCACATTCCTTGCAGAACACCGGGATACGTCCCTATGTTTCACATTCCTTGCGGAACACCGGGATACGTCTCTATGTTTCACATTCCTTGAGGAACACCGGGATACGTCCCTATGTTTCACATTCCTTGCGTAACACCGGGATACGTCCTTATGTTTCTCCTTCCTCCTGAAACACCGGGATACGTCCCTATGTTTCTCCTTCTTTTCTAACCACTGGGATACATCCCTAATCTTTGGGATACGTCCCTAATACGTCCCTAATCTCTGGGATACGTCCCTAACCTCTGGGATACGTCCCTAACCTCTGGGATACGTCCCTAATCTTTGGGATACGTCCCTAACCTTTAGGATACGTCCCTAATCTTTGGGATACGTCCCTAACCTCTGGGATACGTCCCTAACCTCTGGGATACGTCCCTAATCTTGGGATACGTCCCTAAACCTTGGGATACGTCCCTAAATCTTGGGATACGTCCCTAAACACCGGGATACGTCCCTAAACCTTGGGATACGTCCCTAAACACCGGGATACGTCCCCATGTTTCTCCATCTTTGGTTAAGAGCATCTGGAATACGTTTCAATGCTTATACCTTTCCGAAACACCGAGATACGTCTCTATGTTTCTTTGCATGATCATAAGTTATGTTCGGCTTCTTGCATTATCATTTGCATTTTGCCCCTGCCTGCGGGCACATCTTTGTCTATCTTGTCTGCTTTGTCTAAGTCTTCGGCCTTGTCAAAAATGGGTCGTCTCTGGGCTTTGACATTCACTCCCGTCATTCTTATGACTTTCAAGTTCTGTCAAAGAGGGGCAACTGTAGACACCCCATTTTTGACCGACCTTAAGACTCAGACGTCACCGATTGAGCGCTTGGTGATGTTGCATATTGTGCTCGTTCTGAGGTTGCGGAGTCCCGGCTGCGAGCCTTGCCTCCGGACTTCCGGACTCTTTTGTGCTTTGCCTCCGTTTGCGAACCAGGCTCTGTTTTCTCTGTTTTCTCTTCCCGAAGGGAGGGAGAGGTCTCGTAGATCATCTCTCAGTGGCCGTAGGCTACATTTCGTGGTCGTAGGCCATTTTTTCCGTTTGGAGCCCGGTTTTCGATTTTTCAGAGCCGACGGCCGTGTGCCTCGGTTCGGGACTGCTTAACCACCTCCGTTTGCTCTAGTTTTTGGCACATACCTTATTTCCTCCCTTTTGAGGGACACTGTGGTCCGAGAGACCGACTTCGTGGTCGAACACCACTTCCGGTGCCTAACAGTCAGTTTTCGGGGCCCCAGGCTGCGCGTTTTGGCCCCCGAGCCTTTCTTGCAAGCATTGTTGGGCTCCGACCCAAACTGTAAATAGTCATATTTTGAGCTCCTTTTCATGTTTGATTAAGGACCTTTTTCTGTTTGAGGTCTCCTACTATCACTTGCCTCTTTAGCTCTCTTTTAGGCCTATTTTTTCATGGTATTTTAGGCTTACTTGTGAGCTGTTTTGGACTTGGTCATAAACTAAAAAATGTCTTTTTTTGAGCCTCTCTGCAACTTTGTTGAAGGGCTCTCTTCGGTTTGAGGCCAGCAGCTACCACTTGCCTCTTTATGTCACTTTTTGGCCTTTTTGGGGGAAAATTTGAATTTCAATTTCCCCCCCTTTTCCCCCACTCTTTTGCCTATATAAACACCCCCCAGCTCTGGTTTTAGGGGTTAGAAAATTTTGGTTTGGAGCTCTCACATTAAATCTCTCTCTCTCTCTCTCTACTCTAAGCCTTAAAAACCCCCTTGGTTCTTCACCAACCCATAGCCCCACCCTTCCATCCTCCATTCCAGCAGCTTGAGGTTGTTCTTCAGAGCCTAGGAGTACTGTATTTTGGTCCAAAAGGCTGTCAAAGATTAGTCTTCAAGGGTAAGTCCTCTTCTCCTCTTTTTGACCCTTTTCTTGGTTCATATTCTAGCTCCTTGTGCTTACTTTTTTGAGCTCTAACCCTAACTGAAAATAGCATTTTTTTGAGCTCTATTTCATGTTTGTTTAAGGGCCTCTCATTGTTTGAGGCTTTCTTGTGGCACTTGCTTCTTTACCTTTCTTTTATGTCATTTCCTTGCATAGTATTTTAGGCCTATGTATAAACTGTTTTGAGGCATATTGTAAACTGTAAAGTGGCTTATTTTGAGCCCTTCTTCAACATTGTTTAAGGGCTCCTCACTGTTTGAGGCTTCCATTTGCCACTTGCCTTTGTATCCCTCTTTTGGCCTTATTTTTGCATGATTTGTTAGCCTCTTGTGCCTCTGTTTTTGGGCTCTGGTCCGAACTATAAATGGCCTTATTTTGACCCCCTATTCATGTTTCATTAAGGGTCTTTTACTGTTTGAGGCATCCTTTTTGTACTTCATGTTTAAACCTCTTTTTTAGGCCTCATTTTGCATAGTATTTTGAGCATGCTTGTGCACTGTTTTTGTCACGCCCCAAACTCGCCCCTAAAAGTTTGGGCATGACCTAATCATAACCGGACTCCTAACCTGACATACATAACATATGGGGCCTGAATGGAAGCGTTTAACAATATAAACGAACATAAATAAAAGAACTATCTCCATTGAGCGACCTCTATTATGCCAGGATCATAACTGAACATAAGGCAACCAAACATGTAGTGGTATGCATCTGAGAATTTAGTTATGGACATATACATATATAGACTTAGCCCCCATAATTGGGCACAACAAAAACAGTAAGAAGTAAAAGAATTATAAACACTTCAACCTTAGATAGGTAATCAGGGTATAAAACCAAAAGCTTAATAATACTCCGTAAAATGGCTGCCTTTACTTAAGTGCCTGGACTCTCCGGGGTTGACACCAAAAGGAGTGGATGCCACGGGTTAAGACTGACCTCTAGGTAGGATGCCTACAGAGCAAACGCAACATAAAGTGAGCCAAGCTCGGTGAATAGTATTACCTAAATAAAACAATGCTTAACCTAAAACATAAAACATATCAATGCTTATATAAATAAAGAGAGCATTTAATTTAATTCTGTCTTAAGTTCAGATTGATCTTGTCGGTTACAAAGTCACAGATTGGCCCTCGGCCTAAAGAGTTCACACATTGGCCCCCGGCCTCACAGATTCATAACTTCATAGCTTCACAAATTGGCCCTCGGCCTCTTAGATTCACATTTCACATAGTTCACAAGTTGGCCCGAGGCCTCATATATTCATAGTTCACAAATAGGAAGTTCATGTTTCACAAATGGCCCTTGGCCACATCATTTTATAATTTCACAAATGGGAGATTCGTACTTCACAATTGGCCCTCGGCCCTTTGGTTTCACAAGTTCACAATATTTCACAAATTCATTTAAAACATATTCTTGAACCATGGTACTATTACCTCCGACCAGAGTCACAAATCACGGTATTATTACCCCCGGGCAAGGGCCACAAACCACGGTATTATTACCCCCGGGCAAGGGCCACATAGGTTTGTAGCTTCACAATTTCTTTTGATACTTCCACAATTTCCCAATGTTTCTCGCATAGCATTCATAACTTCACATACTCTTTGGATGTTTCATAAGTTCATAAATTCACAAAGTGGAGGTTCTTACGTCATAATTTATATCTTTCACATAATGGCCATAGGCCTCATAACTTTCATATCGGCTTTCAGCCTAGTTCACATATGTATGGACTCAAGAGGTGGCTCGTACGAATTCTAGAGGTGACTCGCATTGCAGCACTTAGTTCCGTACAGCACTTTGCTCCATACCAGTAATTCATAGGTTTTACAGACCAAACCACACATATCATGTCATATAAACGAAAACAAAGTCATGCATAGTCATTAAGCTTGAATCATAAACAAAATTAGAATTCATACTTAATTCTACATGGTACATCAATAAAGAGTATTTCTTGTCATATCTTGTTATCATCGTTCACTTAACAAAGGGAGATAATTCTCATTCTCAGGTGGGTCACATAATGATGTTAAATCTTTGCATTCAGATCGTAAATTCTAGACGACTTCGGGACCATACGTAACACAACAAAATAATCTTGGGTTCACACAGAAACCATTGTTCAAGGATGAACATAAGTCCCATTGTTATTGATAGAACAAAACGATTCTTAAGTCATACCGATGTGCGCAAACCTTTAGACGTTCATATAAATTCACATTGAGTTCCAAGCGTCATAATGTTCGTGAACACTTACGAAGAACAGAGCGTTAGTTACAATAATTATCAATAGTACATAAAATGTAAATTTTCGTACTACTACTCATAGTGTGATGGCAGAATACGGCTTCCTCCTGGAGTGTGTCCTACACACACATAGAACCCATAAGTTAGTTCAAGATTTCCTTACATTCGCATTCGCGTTTCAGTCCAAAACTTCTAGGAAATAAAGGCACATTGTAACAATGTTAAATGGTCATTTTACACATTTTAGAGGGTCAAACAGGTCAAAAACAACATCCAATCATTTTGGTCTTGGGCCGTACGTGCAGCTGTGAGCCCCGCACGTGCGGCAACTCCTCCCGCATGTGCAGCAGTGATGCCCCGCACGTGCGGTTTTAGCAGTGTTCGCCCAAAATTGCCCAAAATGCCGCACGTGCGGCAATGATCCCCGCACGTGCGGCGAATCTGCCAAAAATCTGTGCGAACCTCCTCCAAAATGGGACTTTTAGGTGACATTTTCATGGTTCCAAAGGAATCTTTTCAATGCCAAATCATGGTTCAAAAACATGTAATTCAAGGTATCACATACACAATCTAACTTGCATAAACCCATGACCATAACTCAATTTGATTCACCAAGAATTGACACTCATAAACACAATTCCATTTCTTGAAATTCTTAACTCTACTTGCATCCAACATAACATAAAGACACAAAAGTATGATCATAAGAATAAATACCAAGGTGATAATGAAGGAGACACCTAAATGATAGGATTAACACACCAAACTCCCACATACTCATCCAAGATTCTCAATATACTCTAGATCATGCCATAATAAGAACTCCCTATGTCAAATTGAGGAAGAGGATTGGACTAAGAATATAACACTTACCTTAGCTTCAACTCCCCTCAATTCTTCCTTGAAGAACCCTTCTTCCTCTAACCCTTCTTTCTCTCTAACTTCCTCCAGGAGATATTTCAATAAGCTCTAAGTTATGTGGGCAAAGAACTAGATATATATATATATATATAGAGATATTTATACTTATAATAAGACGAAATTCAATCGTTTAATCATGCCGAAATTGAAATTTCGTAAACATGCTTAATATTACCTAAAAATTATGCTGATCACATATATATAATCAATTTCAGATAATTAAGCCGTTAAGGCTTCCAATTTTTAATTCAAACGTGTTAATGGTGACAGATAGTTTCCTTTTGAAACAGATAGGTCTCCATAAACATGAATTTCACTTACTTAACCGAAATTTTTCATGGGGTTTTACAATAACATTTTAATAGCACAAAACAAGGGCTGAAAATATATCAGAAAACATGTATGAGGGTCGAGTTATTATAGTTTTGGATTTGGTCATCAACTGTAAAAGGTCATATTTTGGGCCCCTCTTCAACATTGTTGAAGGGCCCTCATCTGTTTGGGGCCGGCGGCCATCACTTCCTTCTTTGTCTCCCTTTTGGCCCATTTCTTGCATGAGAGTTTAGCCATACTTGTGTTTGTTTTTGTGGTTTGTTGTAAACTGTAAAATACCATATTTTGGGCCCCTCTTCAATATTGTAGAAGGGCCCTTCTCTGTTTAAGGTCAGTAGCTGCTACTTGTTTCATTATCTCACTTTCGGGGCCATTTTTGCATGCTAGCTTAGCCCCATTTGTGTTCACTTTTTGGCCTTGCTTAAAACTGTAAATATGCTTGTTTTGGGGCTGTCTTGATTCTTTCTTCACACTTCATATTCAAATAATGCATGCATTACATAGCCATAGGTCATTCCATGTACCTAATTTCATGTTTCGGGATTCATTTTATGCATCGGGTGTCATTTTGCCATCTTTCGGGGTTGTTTTGCATCACTTATTGCCTCTGAAATTTGCATGCTAGTATGCCATATTTCATGCTTTGCCATGTCTTGTTAGAGTGGCATTTCGTGCCTTAGGGTCGGTCCTCGGTTTGCGTGCATGTGTGCACACATTTCGAGTGTCTCATTTCCATCTAATGGCCTCCTATGTGAGTGTGGCCGAGGTCCACTTGTGTTGGTGTAAGTCCATTATGTATTGTGTATGCCATTTCATTTCATAGCATTGTGTATGCTAGGTTGTATGTTAGCGCATTGTGTATGCCATGTTACTTCGTGCATCGTGTATGCCATTTCATAGCACTGTGCATGTTAGGTTGTATCTTAGTTTGCATTCATGCATGTCATGCATATTGCATTGTATTTGGGATAGGAGTTAGCCCGAGCACGGGAAACGAGGGACGTTTTGTACTCCGAGTGACAGAACGTGTCTCAATTCCCAGTCACCGATACTCCGGATTATCCATGATGGAGTTTAGGTATTGTTATGTTTATATGTGCATTCATTTCATATTGAGTTGTGCAATTCGACTCCTTGGCCATCATGCATCGATATGCGTGATTGGTGGCACGAGGATCGAGGTATGCATACATATGTGAAAATACATTGCTATGCCCCTTTCCTGCTCTCTGTTGCAGCAAATCAAGAATCAACAACCTTTCAGAGCTTGGCACGCATTCCAAGAATAATTGCAAACAGAGGCTAATTGGGGCATCGCCATGGATTTCCGCGCAAAGGCAACCCGAGCATGCATCATTCATCATCCGGAGAAGAGTCGAGACAGTCCCTGGCTTGCATGACAATTTAATGCTTTCCTAGTTAAATTTGTTAATTAATTAGGGTTTTGTACATATTTGGACTGTATTATTTATTCGGACTATACTATTCATTTGGGACTGTATATTATTTTATTCAGACCCTCTGCGCGAGGGCAATGTTGTAATAAGTGTGCGTGAATGTGATGTATGTCTTCCAACCCCACGTCTTTCTTCCCTTTTATTTACCAACTTATGATGGTTAGATTAGGGCATGTTTCAATTAGCATACAGTATGATAGCATGTTTGCACTCATTCATCCGTCTTGCATGCACCGGGCTCGGCGCATCATACTAACTGCATTTGTATTTCAATTCTAAGTTGAATACATGTTAGCTGTAGCATTCCATACGCCATGTTTAGAGTAGCCGAGCCTGCTATAGTTGCATTTTTGCATGTGTTGCATTAGGCATTTCTATATATTTAGGATCATGCATGGATTTCTAATCGGTTTCTGTTTTGGCTTGGAGTACTCGGTGAGTTTTATGCTTTAGCATCCTTGCATGCGTGTAAGTGACTGCCATGAATAGCATGCTTACCATGAGACTATTTGCTTATGTGATATAACTGCCTAAATGCCTGTGGGTGAAGGTTGGGTTGTTTAGATTGGAACAAATCATTGACTGTGAGTTTTAAAGCCCACTAGATAGTGGCAAAACCATCTTTTCTAAACCCACCTGAGGGTGGCAAAATCTGCATTTTAAGCCTACCTGCGGGTAGCAAACTATCTTTCAAAAAAACAAACATGAAATGTTTTATTCCAATTCAGGCGACCCGGTGTATACTTGTATGCTGTGCGCATCACATAGTAAATCTAGGCTAATAACCGGAATAAGAACGCACAATGTTTTCAAAACCGGATATCATGATTAGTAGAGGCCGATCTTTGATCGGGCGAGCGGGGGTGCTCACGAAGTGACCTTCCCCAATCATACCCAACTTCCCAAGCCGAGGCAACTTTGGTGATGACGGACACGTGGCCTTAGGCAACGAGTCAGGGTTTCCTAAATTTCCCAAAATAAAATATTTAGGTGGCGACTCTGTATCTGGCAAAGCAGTCCACGTTTGGCACTTCTTTCAAAAATCTGTTTTCTCAAAATGATTTGCCGAATTTGGACTCTTTGGTTCAAGATTAAGAACCGTAACACAAATCGAGTCCGAACTATAGCGAGGTCCCCCGCGAACTTGTCTACACATGCATTGCTGGTTTAGAAGCTGCCCTAGAACTAGGGGCAAAATGGTTGGACGTTATCGGGGACTCGAACCTGGTTGTATCTTAAGCTAAAGAAGACTGAAAAGTCAAAGAAGAAAAGATGAGAATCTATCATCAAACCTTGGACTTGTTGATTCCTCGGTTTAAGAAGCTGAACTTCGCTCATCTGTTAAGAGAGAACAACAGGTTCGCAGATTCACTAGCAACTCTATCTTCCATAATAGACATCCCTTTTGGAGTCCGGATGCGTTCGATCATCATTGACCAAAAATTTGTGTCAGCTTACGAGCTGATTGCTGCCATAGATGAGGTTCAAGATGAGAATCCCTGGTATCACGATGTATGGAACTTCCTGGAGAAAGAAGCATATCCACCAGGGGCAAATGCCAAGGATAAAAGGGCAATCAGAAGAATGGCTGCTCAATTCATCATCTGCAGGGGTAAACTGTACAAGAAAGGTCATTTGGGAATGCATAAACTGTGTGTCGACGCCGAAGAATCGAAGAGCCTGATAGAGGTCATCCGTGGAGGAAAGTGTGGAGCGCACATGAGTGGGGTGATGCTAGCTCGGAAGATTCTTAGACAAGGTTATTACTGGTCTACCATGGAGGAGGATTGTATTGGCTTTGTTCGGCGGTGCCACAAATGTCAGATCTATTCAAACCGCATGAACATCCCGCCATCGAAGCTGTATAATATGACTTCACCATGGCCATTTTCAGTTTGGGGAATCGATGTGATCGGGGCTGTCACTCCGAAAGGATCTAATGGACATGAGTTCATTCTGGTCGCGATAGACTATTTCACAAAGTGGGTTGAGGCCCAATCTTATGCAGTGTTAAAGGCTTCACATGTTGCGAAGTTCATCAGGAACAACATCATCTGTCACTACGGGGTCCCGAACGAAATTATTTCAGATAACAGTTCCCACTTCAAAAAGGAAGTGATTGACTTGTTGGAAAAATACAACGTGGCTTTTCATAAGTCATCCACATATCGGCCGTAGACCAACGGAGCAGTTGAGGCCGCTAACAAGAACATCAAACACATTTTGCAAAAGATGGTGGAAACCTACCGGGACTGGCCAGATAAGTTGCCATTTGCTCTGTGGGGCTACCGGACTTCAATTAGAACTTCTACTGGAGCCACTCCGTATTCATTGGTTTATGGGATGGAAGCCGTTCTACCTATCAAAATTGAGGTTCTGTCATTACGAGTACTGGCTGAGTGCCAGATAGCTAAGGCAGATTAGCAGCAGACCAGGTTTGAAAAACTCATGCTCTTTGACGAGCGAAGACTAAAAGCACTGTACCATGTTCAGGGTTATCAACGACGAATTGCCAGGGCTTTTAACAAGAAGGTTAAGTCCAGGAATTTGAAAGAAGGAGATTTGGTGCTCAAAGACAACTGAGCTCCCATCTACGACCCTAGGGGCAAGTTCAGACCCAATTGGACTGGTTCTTACATCATCAAGTCTATCTAGTCGGGTGGAGCTGTTGTTCTGATGGACCTAGATGGCCTAGAGTTCTCCCAACCGATCAACATGGACAAGTTGAAGAAATATTACCCCTGAGTGGCTCACTAGGCCGAAAACCCGAAAGGGCAATCTAGGCAAAAGTTTGAGTATCGAAAAATTTGAAATTATAAAAACTGAGCTCGCAAGGTTGAAAACCCGCAAAGGGCTGCCTTGGCAAAAGTTAGAACGTAAAAGGTGAGGGTTAATACACGAGTGAACCTGAGCCAAACTACGTAAGGCTTGATTCTCATCTTTGGGATACGTAGGCAACTTCATCTTGAAGTCCAGCCATAAACATTTCCCCGATCAACTTTGTCCATGTGATCATATCGGTCATCTTTGTCTATTCTGCATTTAAGAGCTCGGTTGTGATCTTCAGTGCAATGCTATTTAGACTAGGGGGAACTTTCCAGTTGTTGGGATCCGAGGTTGTACATCTCAGTGATAGATCTCAGGCGTGTCCAATTTTGATCCATATCAAAAATGGTTTTGAAAAGTTTTAATAAAAGTTGATTTTGCTCAAATTAATCTTTTTACAACTTAGACCATTTTTGGACCAAACAGGAAATTTTCAGTACCCACAACCTTGAATTATATTGATTTCAGTACAGAGTTCTCCTACTCTTGAATACAAATTGAAGTTGCTTTTTATTACACTCATAAAGAAAACTTGAAAGTTCTAATTAAAGCAAATAAATCAGGGGCATAGTCAGGTGTTCCCGTGTCCCCTCCCAGAGCTGGTCAAAGCCTTTAATGCCAAGCTGGGCCTAATCTGTGCCTTTTCATTGAGCCAATCCATGCACTCATCAGAAAGGGTGTAATTGAAAGTGGGGCGGGGCCCAAAAACTCTCTCGTCTTCCATGCCGTGGCATACCGAGCTAGTTGTGCGCCTCGGACTGGAAATGCAGCTGGGTACTCTATCCCCTCTGCTAAGCAAATCTAATCATGGCCGAACTGGCGCTGGAACCGGAAAGGAAAGTAGAACACGCAGTGTGTCAGGCCAATAAACTAAATCCCAGTCTGCCGGAACATGTTGTAGCTCATTGCCGATAGATTGAGCCAAGCAATACGGTCTGCGGACAAACTGCACATCCAGTCGAACCACCATCCCTCATCAAGGGCATCGACTAGACGTCGCCGGAAGAAGTAGCCGCGAGCTGAGTATGCTGGGCAAGAGTCCACAACCTGCAACTTGTCCATCAACCACACCTGGGGAGGGATGGAAAATGAGAGAATAAAGAATAGAGAGGTGTACGTTGAGAGAAAAGTGAGAAAAGGGTTTTGTGAGAAAAATCGAGCCTGAGGGCCAAGTGATGTGAGTAATATATGTGAGGAAGGATGGGAACATTACCTGCAGCAATAGTGGACTCCCCGCAAATCTGGTCGTTTCCCGGCGATGGAAAGCATCCAAGCCCATCAATGTCTCGGCCAATGTCATGGCAATGCAGCTCTTGCCCTCTTTCAAGCCTTGGAAAACTTCGATCAAATGAATGCTAGGCCCATTGAAGCCTGGGGCAAGCAAAAAGTGGGACAACATGCACAAGCAAAGGGCATGTCGCCGAAAACCTTGCCAGTGGTGATCACCGCGGTCACCGGCATTACAAAAACGATGAATCAAGCTGAGGATGTCCAATTCTCCGTCGCGGATCAAAGTTCGAGCGTCATGCATAGTGAGCCCACACATTCGTCCTAAGGCTTGGGCGTAGCCGAAGTGAAGCTGGGGCAAGATTTCTTCGTTGCGCTCGAATTCTATCAAAGCTTGGAGGTCTTCGAAGGTAGGACATATCTCTTGCCCGCCAAAACTAAAGACATGTGTTACCAGGTTCCAAAATCTTGCCGCGGCATGGAGAAACGGAAGGTGCAGCAGAGTGCGACTCAGCTTGAATAATGCATTTATGCCGAAACCTCGGAAGTTCAACTTTTTCGAGCCGTCTAAGGTAGCAATCCAATTTGTGAGATTTTGGATAAGAAATGCCTCCATTTTGATGTAAAACTAAGATGGAATGAGAGAACCACGAAGCTGGAACTTTTATGGAGGATAAGGCACTGTTTGGAGGACAAGTGTAAAAAATCTGGAGGTCACCATGCCAATTGGTCAGCCGACCACTTTTTTTGGTCGGCCAGCCAGTTTTTCTAGTCGGCCGACCACATAACTGGTCTATTGAGCAAAAAACTGGTCGGCCAGCCACTTTTGGTGGTCGGCCATGGAGAAAAACTGGTTTTTGGCCTTTTCCTAGTCTCTAGAAGAGAGCTCTTAGCCTTTCCATGTGTTGAGAGTGTTGAAGGTCCGAGTTTACCTCTGTTTCGGATGCGTTCCGTCACCTCGTTTGTTCGAAATGCATTTGCTTATCGAGTTGTTAAGTTTTGCTTATCGAGTTGTTAAGTCTTGCTTATCGAGTTGTTAAGTTTTATCGAGTTGTCGAGTTTTGTTCATCGAATTGTTGCTCTTTGTTTATCAACATTGTTGAAATTTGCTTATCGAGTTGTAAACTTGCTGAGGTTTTGTTGTTTCTTAGTAAGTTAAGCTGTTTAGTTTGCTATGTTGGCTCATTACCTGACTTGGCGATGTATAATGCTCCATTTCCATTCAATCTCATTTTTGTGCAAAATGATGCGATGCGATGCTAAGAATGCAAAATACAACACTTTTTGAACAAAAAGCTGTTTCATTCCATCATAACTTCTTTTGTTACAACATTTTACAAAAGGGTACAAGTTTTAAAGAAAATAAAACTGCCTAAAGCTGATGTGCTACAACTACTAGTAAAAAAAAAAAAAAAGCAAGAGCATCTGCATCAGTGCTGTCAGGCTCAAGATCGGGAGGCTCTCTTCATCCTCTTCGGCTGAGCAACCTCTGCACCACCTCCACCAGCACCACCATCCGAATCGGAGCTGTCGTCCTCGGAACCCTTCCCAGCATCACCTCCACTCTCAGAACTGGAGCCAGAGTCCTCCTCTCTGCCTGCGGATGTCTCCGACTGAGAATGCGCAAACTCCTCCTCCTCGCTGGACTCCTCATCATCTCTGATAGGCGCTCTACGCCTACCTCAACTGCAAGTCGAGTCCCCTCTCCCAGCCCCTCGAGAAGGCCTAGATGGCCTGGCCTGTAGTGGTGGGACCTGAAAAGGACAGTTTGAGTGCATTAGCTAGTCTGTATATCAGATGCAGATGCAAGAATGCTACATAAAGTGTGCGCATGCAGATACAGTATATGAATGTGGTGTGTGTCTGATGTGCTCTACACATGCAGTCAACCAATGTAGTGAAATATTCAATTTCAGTATGTCATCAGAAGTATGATAAATGCAAGAAAATTGAAAAGTACCGAAACGCCGGCGATGAACAACAGTGTCTCCCTCCGCAGGACCATGCCCTCGAGCGAGGCCACCACTCCGAGCAACCCATCAGTGTATTCTCTGGGAGGCTGCAGACACAAGTTCAAGTCATCAGTGAATGAATGAATGTCTAAGTATATATCTGAATGATAAATGAAAACCGTGAAGCATACCGGTGGTGAGTTAGGGTCACTGACGTATCGGTGATCTGGCCGCGGAGACTCTAGCGGGATCTGGTATGGTGTCCCATACTCCTAACCTGTCAGCCCGGTCAGAAGATCCGACCATCCGGTATACTGGCAAGTAGAGGGCATCCATCCAGCCCCACCCCTCGATGTGCCGGCTCTGCTGGTTGAACGAATGTCTCTAGCTTGGGAGCGACTTAAGAAGAGCACGTCAGTAGCCCTCCTCCTGGGGGCACAGACATCTGACAGCGGAGGCATCAAGTATGTATGGCGGTATGTCGCGTAGTCTCCCTCCTCCAGCAACAGAACTGCATCAGTACCCAACATGAGCTCCTCGACCTCCCAGGGAGTGAGTTTCTCAGTGGATCACATGTTCTCTGGAGGTGCTGAGGGGATGCCCTGATCAGGGTTACCCATTGTCTGACGCATGAAGCGATCTCCCAGAAACCAGGCCCTGCCAACTAGCCCCTCAAATAAAATCCTGTATCGATAAGCGGCCCACACCCCAGGAAATCAGAACTAGGCATCTCCTGACAAGGGTGCCCAGAGCTACCAAGTGATCTGCGGATAACAAGTGCATAAACTGATTAGATGTCGTAAATATGCAAGATGAACCAAAGCTGAAAACATGACGAACTGAGAGTTTTGGATTACCTCCGTCAGCCGTACAGTATTGAAGAACTGTCGGAGATAGGGCAAAGTCTCCCGAGTCCTCGGTCGGCATTGACCCTCAAATCTGCGAGAGAAGGGGATCTCCAGAGGTACCTCGACCTCGAGCTCGGGAGCCAGCGTCGGAAAATAGGCATAAACCCATAGTTGTGAAAAAAAAAAAAAAAAAAACAAAGCAGTGGTTATCAGAATACAGAATGTACAGAAAATACGGAATACTGAGTGCAGCATGTAGAATACAGAATGAAATGTATGCCGTGTGTGCAGTGTACAGGTAATGAAAAGCGAAAATGTAAATCAAGAGGACAGAATATACCTCCCAGGCTCTCCAGTAGCCACCTACTATGTTCCATCGCTCGTGGAAGGTCGCGCTCATATAACAGTAAAGGGTAGCGAGGCCGACGCCACCCCAATCATACTGGCTGACCTGTGATAGGTCGACCAAAGCATTGAGCAAATAAAGCCCAACTGTGTTTCCCCTGTCGGAGAACAGGGTGGTCCCGATAAGGAACATCAAAAAACCCCGGGCATACTGCTCTATCTCCTCGACAGTCTCAGGCATAGTCCTTCTGAACCGCTCAGAAAACCAGGTGTACCTGACTCTACCTAATGATCTGTCTATCGGCAGGCGGGCTCCTAGTAGATAAATCCAAGCCGCCTCTCACTCACCCATATCTGCGTCATAGGGGACCGATCGGCCGGCCACGTCAAGGCCCGTCAACATAAAGAAGTCATACAGGGTCATCGTTATGTCCCCAATGGCTGAAAAGTGGAACGAGTTGGTGGTGTCCCACCATCTCTTCACAAGTGCCCCCATGAGGGTCCTACTCGCCGGATAACGTGATATCCCCACGCAGAAATACCCAAATCTCGCCTCGTCCACGATGTGACGTACAGCATCTGGGAGCTCCGTATACCACTCCCTAGCAATGATCGATCCATAACCCCGTGTGGAACGAGAAGATACCTGCATTCAGAATGAACAGATGTGTTCAGTTTCAAAATTGAATGTATGAGCTGCGTACAAATGAAGTAAATGAACTGTGTGTTTAGAAATGAAGTGAATGAGCTGTGTGTTCACAAATGAAAGTGTATGAGCTGCGTGTTCAGAATTGAAATATGTGAGCTGTGTGTTCAAAGTAGAATGTATGAGTTGCGTGCAAACAAAAATGTATGGGCTGTGTGTTCAGAATTGAAAGGTCTGAGCTGCGTGTCCAAGGTGAAATGCATGAGCTGCGTGCAAATTAAATAAAAAATTGTGTGTCCAGTATGAGCCGCGTGCAAATAAAATGTGTGAGTTGCGTGTACAAACAGAAAAGCGAGCTGTGTGCCCGAAAAATGAGTTGCGTGCCCAAAGAACGAGCTGTGTGCCCGAAAAGTGAGCTGCGTGCCCAAAGAATGAGCTGTGTGCCCGAAAAGTGAACTGCGTGCCCAAAGAACGAGCCATGTGCCCGAAAAATGTGCTGTGTGCCCGAAACAAACTGTGTGGTCAGAATGAACCGTGCGTTCAGAGTAAGCTACGTGCCAAATACTGTGTTACAAGCTGCGCACTAAATGAACAGAGTATTGTTATGTATGAGCTATGTGCCAAATGGACCAGATGGATGCGTGTAAATGTGTTCAGAACAAGCAGGTATAATACATAGCGAAAATATGAAGTGAGCAAGAAATGCAAAAATACATTACGGAGAATGTAAAAGGGAAGTACATACCTCTCGCGCCTGGTGAGACAGATGAGACTCTAGCTCCCGTAGCAATAGGTCTGCGGGTGCTCGTCGATCGAAGTCGGTAAAGTGATAGAGGGTGGTAGGAGGCAGGATGTGCTCTTGAGAGTGGTACTTTTTTGGGTCAAAAGGCTGAATCCTCAGAGGCAATGACATGATGTATGGCTCGTCCTCAGCATGTGGAGAACCTCTGTCGTGATGAAAGTGATCTTCCATCCAAAGAAATCTGCAAAAAAATGAGCAAAAATAAGCGAAATGAGCCAAAATTGCAAAAAGTCAACAAAAGTCAACTCTCGGGAAAGAAAAAAGTCAACAAAAGTCAACTCCCGAGAAAATGTGCCAAAGTTCGAGACAAACATACCTCAAGTGGTGAAAGTGGAGAAAGAAGCTCCGAAATCAAATTTTAATCGGTTCAAAGTGAAGAAAATCGAAAGTTGTCGTGAAACAACTTTGCGTGGGGGCGTTGAAAAACGCATATAAAGCGCAGATCTGAGGGAGAAAATGGTCTAGGAAGGAAGAGGGGTGTATTTCGGCTTTAGAGGTGTGAGCAAGAATGATTTGGATGTGTGAACTTAAAAGGCCGAACATCAAAAGACAAAACTGCCCCAATTTTTATAAACTGGTTGGTCGACTAGTTTTTCTGGCTGGCCGACCACTTTTTGGGCAACAACTGGTCGGCAGCTTTGCTAAGTGGTCGGTGGCCCTCCTGGGTGGTCTCCAAGGCCCCTTTGTTCTCCCTATGTATTTTGGTGATGATTGGAGTCCTCAGCTCTCAAGAAAGTACAAGAAAATGGCACTTTTCGACGCGAAATGTCTCCACGGGAACTTCAATTCAAGTCTTCGATGCGTGGCTTGTCGTTACTCGCCAAGAGCAAGGTGTATCCTTTTTGAGTACGTTGCGACCCCTCCGAGAGGTAAATCGGAGGTCGCATTTGAGTTGCTCTCTTTAAGGCTTGTACTTCTTTACTCCGCATTTTGTTTCAAACATGCTTTTGAAGTTACACTTATCCCATATTGTTATGCACACCACTTGCATTGTTGTGCACGTTTCACTGGTATTATCATGCATCCATACTTTACTTGTATCATTACGCACGTTTCGCTTGCATTGCTATTGGCATCATAAGTATCAGCGGTTGATATGGCATTGAACATGTATTGCTAACTATGTTGTACCTGTTAAGTTTCCTTCTTTTGCAGCCACGATATTGTATGTACAGTTCATTCGAGGCTGGTGCGACCAGACGATATTGTATGTACAGTTCATTCGAGGCTGGTGCGACCAGACGATATTGTACGTATGGTTCATTTGAAGCTGGTGCAACCAGACGAACCGGACGGTACTGTATTCTCCGTGTGAGACATAGCGAGAATTGTATAATTCTCTTACATCCTTTCTGCATGTGATGTAGTTTGATCTGTATTCGCTTGCTTAAATTGTTGCATTTATTATGTATGTTTGCTGCATTACAACTTTCTTTGCATGATCATAGGTTATGTCTGGCATTGTGCATGTCCTTTGCATTTTGCCCCTGCCTGCGGGCACATCTCTTTGATTATTTCGTCTGTTTGTCTAAGTCTTCGGTCTTGTCAAAAATGGGTCGTCTCTGGACTTTGACATTCACTCCCGTCACTTATGACTTTCAAGTTCTATCAAAGAGGGGCAACTGTAGACACCCCATTTTTTACTGACCTTAAGACTCAGACGTTATCGATTGAGCGCTCGGTGATTGCGCATGTTGTGCTCATTTCAAGGTTTCGAAGTTCTTGGCTGAGAGCCTCACCTCCGAACCTCGAGACTCTTTGTACTTTGACTCGGTCTGCGGACTAAGTCTTGTTTTCTCTTCTCGAAGGGAGGAAGAGGTCTTATAGACCATCTCTCAGTGGTCGTAGACTACTTTTCGTGGTCGTAGGCCATTGTTCCCGTTTAGAGACTAGTTTTCGATTTTCGGAGCCGTCGGCCGTGCGCCTCGGTTCGGGACCGCTTAACATTCTTCGTTTGGCATGTTTTTTTGGAACACACCATGTTTCCTCTGTCTAGAGGGACACTGTGGTCTGGGAGACCACTTTTGTGGTCATACGCCACTTTTTGTGCTCAACAGCCAGTTTTCGAGGCCCCCAGCCGCGCGTCTTGCCTCCTGAACTCTCGTTTTGCATCCGTGTTGGTTCGTTCTTGGCACGAACCTTGTTTTCCTTGTTTGGAAGGTGGTACAAGGGTGGGAGACCAGCTTTCTCCTTGGAAACCACTTTTCTCCCCGCTAGCCGGTTTTCTGGTCGGGAAACTGGTATTCTTGGTCTTTGGGCCACATTTTCTGGTTTCTCACCCCACCATTGGCTTGCTTTCAGTGTGGAGACCACCAATTACCCTGTCCGACCACTTTTTTTTTGGGAAACCACTTTGGGTGGTCAGCCGACCACTAAAAGTAGCAGGCTGACCACCTTTCCTGGTCAGCAGGTTTCCTCCTATTTTGTCTGACTGGATGGATGCCAGCTATGCCAGCTAGAGGGCACAGACTATATCCTCTATACACGTGTATGGAGGGATTGCATCCAAGTTTAGCTTCTCTAATAAGCTTGAACCCTTTGTTTCTTCTATAAGAGAGGCTCTCCCTCTCCTTGAATCAGGTTTAGAAAAATTTCCTAAGGCACAAACACATATCTCTCTCTATATCTCTATATTTTGAGCCAAAAGTGTGTATTGTTCTTGACCTTTAACACCCCAACTCTTAGCCATACATCCTTACCATTGAACTGAGGTTCCTAGAGGTTATTTTTGGAGGTTAAAAGGGTGGTTTTTGGCTGAGAAACTTGCTAGTTTTGGCTGAGCTTCAAAGGTAATCTATTTTTTCTCTTTTTAAGCTTTGTCTTGATCACTCTCTTAGCCATACTTGCATGCTTATTTGAGCTTTGTTGTCAACTGAAAAAAGCTCCATATTTAAGTGTTTTTCATGTTTGTTTAAGGCCCTTTTGGTGCTAAGGGTCATCTTCCCTCTTGCATGCCCTATTTGGCCTTGTTTTGTGCCATGCCATAAGGCCTTTGAGTTAACCCTTGCATGGCCTTTTAGCCACTAAAATCTAGTGGATTTTCAGTGGTTGGCATATGATTTTGAGGCCCTAAATCAGAGAGGGGTGACCCTCTCTCTTTTGGTCTTGTTTGCTTGCATTTTTAGCCTATCAAAGGAGCATATGTTTTCATACTTTTAAGGCTCGGTTCAAGCACTTTTTGGTGACTTTGAGGGCCTTCCTAGACTCTTTCTATGGTTGGTTTGGTTACCTTGGGTTTGCCTCTTGCATGTGTAGAGTAATCCCTTTTGTGGCTTATCAAAGTAGCATGTGATTCTTGCATATATTGGTCATATTTCAGTGGGTTTTTTGTCATCATTTGGCATGCCATGACTCTTTTTTTGGCTGGTTTGGTAGCCTCTCACATGCTTCATATGCTTGTAGTGTAAATCATGTTTACTAACTTAGAATGCGTGATGTTTTGGCCCTCTATTCTAGCATATTTTGGCCATGCTCCAACCTAGTTTTGTTTATATTTTGGGCTACCTTAGCTCCGTTTTGAGGCCTCTCGGTCGAAAGATGCTTTCCATGCATGCTTGTAGTGTAATAGCCTTAACTAGCTTCGAGTTTTGAAGTCCCTTGCATGCTTAACTTGAGATATTTTCATGTTTTGGCATCATTGAGCATGATATTTTAGAGCATATAGGGCTGTCATACTTCCATGTTTTTCACTTTTTAAGTGCCCTTGAGAGTTATGCTTTTATACCCTACTTTGTGAGCCATTGCATAAGCTTCATTTTTGTGCCTTTCAAGCCATCATCCCAACTCATTTTGTTACTGTTTTGGGCCTATATAGGGTCTGTTTGGAGTTGGTTTGGCCATTTGAGCATTGCCTTGCATGTTTATAGTGTAATACACTTCACTAGTTTCAATGCTTAAGCCATTCAACATGCATTACATGAGTTGTTTGCATAATTCGAAGTCATTTTGTATGCCATTTTAGAGCTGAAACATGTGTCATTGCACTCCATATTTCATCCTTTCAATGCGTTTGGAAAGTTGTGTTTTGTGCCTTAGACTTGGGGCCGTTGCATTGTGCATGACCGTATATGTTTTGATGCCTTATTTCCATCATCCATTGGCCACTGATTTGGGTGTGGCTGAGGCCCATCCATTTTGGTTTAAGTTCATTTTGCATTGAGTATGCCATTGTAGTTCATAGCATTGAGTATGCCATGTTGTCACATGATTGATCATTGCATTGTGCATGCCTTGTTTATCTCATTGTGTATGTTAGTTTCTACGTGCATTGTGTATGCTAAGTGTCATGTGCATTGAGTATGCCATTGTTAGTTCATAGTATTGTGTATACTAGTTGCATGTTTGCATGTTATCCCTTGCATGTTTGCATGACTTAGTTGCATTACATTAAGATTGCATGCTAGAGTTGCATTGGTGCATGCCTTGTTTGTTGCATTGTGTTTGGAATAGGGGTTAGTCCAAACACGGGGAACGAGGGACGTTTCATGTTTGAAATGATGAAACGTGCCTCGATTCGCAGTTGCCGACACTCTTGACTACCCATGACGGAGTTGGCTTTAGGTGCTTGTATGTGCATTCATTTCACATTGAATCATGCAATTTGACTTATCGGCCATCATGCATCGACATGCGTGATTGGTGGCCCGAGGGTCAAGGACTACACTCCCTTGAGCTTATGCAATGATGGGGAGAGTGGTCGTACACACATGTGTTGCGAAAGACTTTGCCAATCTCTCTCTCTCTGCCTTCTGTTGCAGAAAACCAGAAACCAGGGCAGAAACTGGTCGGACCGACCAGATTTAGTGGCTGGCCGACCACTTTTTCTGACTTTTTCACCACAAAAGTGGTCAGGCAGGTGGTCTCCAAGGCCAATAGCTAGTTCGGCAGCCTTCCCACAGATTCCCAGGGTAGAGTTTCAATCCTTCTGGAGCTTTGTGCAGTGTTCTGAGGTCAATTGCAAACAGAGGCAAGTCAGGGCGTCGTGAGGGATTTTCAAACAAGGCAATTCAAGCATGCATGCATCCTTTGTCATTCAAAGCAGAGCTGGGGCAGCCCACATTCATTTAGTTTGCATGCTCATTTAGATTGCTTACTTAGTTAATGTTGTGTAATAAGTAGTTGTAATTTGTTATTCATTTCGTCGTGTAATAACTAGTTTAATTAGATTAACTAGCTGGTTCTGTATTATTTATTCGGACCCTCCGTCGAGAGGGCAAATTTTGTAATAAGTGTACGTGTGTGTGATGCATGTCTTCCAACCCCCACTTCTTTCTCCTTTTTAATTTACCAGCTTACGATGGTTAGTTTTAGGGTATGTTTCAATTAGCATCCTTATGCTCGCATGTTTGCATCCATTCATCTGTTTTGCATGCACTAGGCTCGGCGCATCATACTAACTACATCGTATTTCAATTCCAAGTTGAATGTGTGTTATCTGTAGTATCTCATATGCCATCTTAGAATAGCCGAGCCTATCTTAGTTGCATTTTGCATATATTGCATTAGCCATCTTAAACATGAACTAGGATCATGCATTGATTTCTAACATAGCTTTTGTTTTGGCTTGGAGTATTCGGTAAGTATTTATGCTTTAGCATTCTTGCATGTGTGTGAGTGACTGCCATGATAGCATGCTTACCATGAGGCTATTTGCTTATGTGATATAACTGCCTGATTGCTTGTGGGTGAAGGTTGGATTACTTGAATTGGAACAATTCATTGATTGCGAGTTTTAAGCCCACTTGAGAGTGGCAAATCACCATATTTTCTAAGCCCACTTGAGGGCGGCAAAATCCGCATTTTAGCCTAGTTGCAAGTAACAAACTGCTTTAAAAAATAAACATGAGATGTTTTGTTCCAAATTATGCGATCCAGTCTATACTTGTATACTGTGCACATCACATAGTAATTCTAGGCTAATAACCGGAATAAGAGCGCATGTGTTTTCAAAAACAACATATCATGTTAGTAAAGGCCGATCTTTGATCAGGCGAGCGGGGGTGCTCATTGCATGACCTTCCCCTCTTGTACCCAAGTTCCCGAGCCGAGGCAACTTTGGTGATGACGGACACGTGGCCTTAGACACGAGTCAGGGTTTCCTAAATTCCACCAAAATAAAAGAAAATTCCCCCAAAATAAAATATTTAGGTGGCAACTCTGTATCTGGCAAAGCAGTCCATGTTTGGCACTTCTTTCTAAAAATCAATTTTTCAAAACAATTTGCCGGATTTGGACTCTTTGGTGATTTATCGATCTTGCATTGCAGTTTGTGAGATTAGATTCAGAACCGTGACATTGAGTACGAACTGTAGTGAGCCCAATGAACAAAACGGGATTTTTCCCGGGACGTTCGGGCACGTCTACACTTATGTGTGTATGTTTGTTATTTGTAAAGCCAAGGGCTTAAGATGTAATAAGCGAGACTCAAGTTGTGTAACCAAGAATTGACTTGGAAATATGTAAGCCTACATGGCATTTAACTGGTTGTTAAACAGTGAATTCTGATATATGAAAGTATGTTGTTTCTTATATTTATTCCGCATATGAGTTATCTTTATTGTATTATTTTGGGGGCGTGACATCAATGGTTTGTGATGTAGTACATGGATATTGTTGAATGAAATGTGAGTTTTAGGCAGCTGGGTGAACTGTGAAGAAGATGAAATGGAGAGAGAGAGAGAGAATAAGATGATGATGATGAAGATAAGGGTATAATTATCAATTTATAACTTTTGTTAACAGAAGTTAATGTGCATTTCAATCTAGTAATCACATAGGGGTTATGTGGTGAATGTCAGGGAAGTAATCTGCACCCAGCCCAAACTACAAGGGGTAAAGTGAAGCTTGCCTAGGTTTTTTTTAGATAGTTTATATCAATACAATAAATGATCCAAAATTCCTTTCAAACATATTGATGATGTGTTTGGTTTATGGTTTTGGTTAAAATTTTCGATAGGGAAAACAAAAAAGGCGTGTGAAATTAGGTAAAATATAATTATATTTCATTCACATTTTACCTATTTTTTTCCTTTCTCATTCCAAATTTCTACTCAAATCCATGAATCAACCATAACATAAAGTTGGGTGCATATTTTTCATACTGAATATTTTTTATTTCAATTTTCAGAATTCACTTTTCATAAAATTCTACTTTTTCGTTCCATATATTATTTTTGTTTTCCCTGAATTTTTTTAATATTTTAAGTAATTTTTTTAATATTTAGACACACCTAACATAAATACACTTAAAAAATATAATATTTGTAAAAATTTATTTCTTAAAAATTCACTAAATACCAAAAATATAAATAAAAAAAATACAAAAAAAAATGTATTTTTTCATATTTTTGTGTATTTATTAATTTTTTTAAAAAAATTTACAAATATTTTACTCTTTAGATACATCTAAGTAAGGCATAAAAAAAAATTAAAAAAAAAAATTTTGCTTAGAATTTTAAAAATATTCACTAAAAAAAAACACAAAATAAAAAACTTAATTTCCAAAATACTGAATTCAGAAAACTGAAACCAAATACATTGAAACTTTTTGAAATTGTGTATTACAAACTCTTATCACACATGTCTCTCTATATAATAATGATTGAAATTTATTTTAGTTTCTATCTCAAAAATTAGTTATAGAGTCAGAGAAAATGTGTAGGTCTTAAAATTTTAAAGTAAAAATTTTATATTAAAATTTGTTCAAATGTAATTATGTTAATATTTATTAAAAAAAATGTATTGATTGATAAAAAAAAACACCGGAAACATTAAGGTTATTATTATTGCTTTTATAATATTGAATTATTAAAATATGTTGTATTATAGCTTAAATCAAGATTTTTTTTTTTTTGGGGGGCGCGCGGGGAGGGGGGGAGGAGGGGGAGAATTGACTCAAACTAGATTTTTTAAGCTAATTTTTAATATTTGATATAATATTGTAACCCCCAAACTAGCTTATATCGGTCAAGAATCAATAAAGATAATTTTTAATGATTAGGTAAAGACCACATTAGCATAAATATTGAGTCGAGTAGCTTTTAAGTCACTTCTAATTTAGTCCAACACCAAAAGTCAATTCTAATTCATTTTTACGTAAGAGTTGGGGTGAAACACCAATAAATTCTAAATAGTGATCTTATGAACTATTTAATCTTTTTTTTTTTTTTTTCCTTATGAGGTCTCATTCTAACGTGAATTATATAAAGGGCTAAGCATAAATGCGCTTGTGTTATGTGCCGAGGGACAAATGTGAGTTTTCTCATAATATTGAAATTATTAAACGTAACACTTCAAAAAAATTTGTTAATATACTTTTTTCAAACATAACACTCCAATATAACATTATAAAAGTAATATTCCAATGTAACAAACTAAAAAACTCCTTAACATACTTTTTCTCAAATGTAACAATGTAATATTTCAAAAAAAAAAAAAAAAATTTCTTAAATGTACTCTTTCCAAACGTAACAAACCAATTAATGTAATACAAAAAAACTCATTAGCATACTTTTCTCAAACGTAACACTCCACAATGTAACACTTCAGTGTAATATACTAAAAAACTACTTAGTGTAATTTCCTCAAATGTAACAATGTAATATTTCAAAAAAATTCTTTAGTGTATTTTTTTCAAACATAACATTCCAATCAATGTAACACACAAAAACTCCTTAGTGTACTTTCTCAAAAATAACACTCCAAAATGTAACATTATGTAACATACTAAAAAATTCCTTATTATACTTTTTTCAAACATAACAATGTAACATTTCAAAAAAATTCCTTAGTGTATTTTTTCCAAACATAACATTCCAATTAATGTAACACACAAAAACTCCTAAGTGTACTTCTCAAACGCAACACTCCAAAATGTAATACTTCAATATAACATACTAAAAAACTACTTAGTATAATTTTCTCAAGCATAACAATGTAACATTTCAAAAAAAATTCTTAGTATATTTTTTTTCAAACATAACATTCCAATCAATTTAACACACAAAAACTCTTTAGTGTACTTTTTTCAAATGTAACACTCTAATATATACTCCAATGCAACACCAAAAAATCACACAAACAAAAATATAGATTTCTATGCTCGATAACTAATACTTTAGCCATCAATCTCCCCAAAAAAATTCTTCCACATCTCACATTTCCATTAGCATCTCAAAGACGAATCATAAAATTAGAAAAATGGATCATAAATGGGTATTTACTTAAACTTAAATGGTATGAAATCAAATAAATACAATTTTTCAAAACAAAAAGGATTGATTGGTTCACAAGAAAACTCTTACGATTAAATGGATCAATATTTTCCCATATGAGATTTATGGGTAAATTTTTCAAAGAGTAATGACATACTACAATTTACAATTCTGAGTACACAAATTTTTAGGTTTTACAAAATAATAAAAAATTAGTATATTAACAAATATAATTTACTACAATTTAAAATTCATAGTACACAAATTTTTAGGTTTTACAAAATAAAAAAAAATTTAGTATATTAATAAATATAATTTATTGCTATCGTATGGTAAATTAAAATTACGAAACTTATAAAACGAAAAGTATTTGTATTTTATCGTAAATATAATTTTTGTAATTTATTCTTTAACTTTTATCAATTAAATTATGACACGTAATTTTTTATTAAGAACTTAGAACACATAATTAATGACATCAAAATAAAAATATTTTTCTTATGTGTAATTCTAATAAAAATGAATAAAATATAACTGATTATAAATTATTTTTATTATAATTTAAATAAATTTTATATTATTATTTAATTTTAAAACTAATTTTTAATTATTTATTTATATTCATGCATAGCACGCGTAATATGCTAGTTTAAATATAATCAAAAAGCCCCTACATTGTTTTGAACTAAAGTGTTACTGTTAGTTTTTCCTTTCAAATTAACGGAATGTGTATTACACACACCATTTTTTAGAGTGTGCTTGGCTTTATGAAAAATTAAAGTGAAATTAATAAAACAAAAAGACAATTTTATCTAATTTTCTCCAAACCTAAAATGAGATTAATATGCTAAATAAAATAAAATAAAATAAAATAAAATAACATAAATTTTATTAAGAATTTATCTAAAATATAAATATAAATATAATTAAGAATTGATTTAAAATATAATAAAATAAATAATAAATAAGAATTGAACTAACATATAATTAACTTGAAATTAGATTGACATGATAAGAATTATAATAAATCAATAATTATAATTTAATTAAATTAATGATAGACATTATAAATTATGTGTATTAAGGAGGAGAGAAAAAAAATAATAAAAAAAATAAGATTTGAAAATATTATATTTATTTGATATCTATAATTAATAATGTTAATAGTTGTTTAATTCAAAATCGTATGAAAACTTCTTGACTTTGTTTGGAATGGCTTAAATAAGTGTATTTTTTTATCTTTTTACGAAAAGATGTGCAGAAAAGTAGAGAGGTGATGTGATGAAAAAAAGATAAAAAGATGGATTATTTTGTGTATGCCAAACTTGGCCTTAATTATAAAGAATAAAATACTTTTGCGTCAAACTGTAATAGGATAAAATAAATTTAAGGAACAGCTTGCCTCCAATCTGAGATTGAATTGAATGGTGTTGTTCGATCCGTAGGGACCCATCACGAGTTCCGTTTTGATAATCTGAACCGTTCAATGTGTAGAACTCGTCGAGTATTATATACTTATTAAAAATT
The DNA here is from genome assembly GCA_022316695.1 of Camellia oleifera. Taxonomy (NCBI): domain Eukaryota; kingdom Viridiplantae; phylum Streptophyta; class Magnoliopsida; order Ericales; family Theaceae; genus Camellia; species Camellia oleifera. Next base: position 61,785,974 of record CM039307.1, on the reverse strand, counting down.
ACTTTAATCGAATATCGATAATTATGTGATTAAATCAGTTTTGTATAAATAAAAAAAAAATAGACAGTGAACAAATTAACGATTGATAAAAAACTGATCCGATGAGATAGCTATCGATATCCGAACAACGTGATTTTTTACAAGTATATAGTACTCGACGAGTTCTACACTTTAAATAATTCAAATTATCAAAAATAAGATTCGTGATGAGTCCCTACAGATTAAATAATATCGTCCAGTTCAATCTCAGACTATAGGCAAATCGCTTCCTAAATTTAAACCAAAAAAATATAAGAGTGGAGTCATTGTATTCCACATGAGATTTACGTACAGTGCACGACAAGCTGTTCGACAATGGCAATGTTATATGACGGTAATCATTAACACAGCAACACACGTATGTAACCCCCAAAAAAAAGTCACATCCCTAAGATGATGACCTTCTTAACATTGAGATGAAATGTCAAAAATTACAGGACCACGTGAAGAGTCACATTTGCAACGTGATGTCCAAATGGTGCTCTGCTCCTACTACTAGTCCTAGGGTACTCGTTCTGATTCTTTATCATCTCTCTCTGAAATATGAGTGAGTCAAAGTCAAGACAACTTTGCGTTCCATTTTTACACAACCACACAATGCCATAGTTTGAATTGACTACATATGTTTTTAATGGACACACATCAACAAACGTAGATACATTTGTTTGGAGAGACTGAGGCGTTGTTCAGGGAAAGGTTATTTCAATAAAAAAATATATATTTTTTTTTATTAAAATATGAACTAAAAAAATTAATATGTTTGAAATGATTTTTTAATTTTTTACAAAAAGATATGTAAAAAATAAAAAAGAAAAATAAATCTTTAACTTTTTAGTAAAATTATAGACTTTTTAATTTTTTTTAGTAACTTTTAATTTTTAGACTAAAGCAAGCACATATGAAACGAGGCCTCAGCCTTATGTTGTGTATGTACAATGGCGTGTTTGGGAAGTTAGATTGAAGGCAATGAGGATTTAGGATGTGTGAGTAGGGGTGGTCATATTTTCAAAATTTTTAAAAATTTTGTATGTTATACTAATAATTAGTAAAATAATTTTAAATTAGAGTATTTTGTACCCTTAAAATTTTAGTAGTTCACATCCTCTAAATTATTTATATTACAAATTTTAAAAATAATTTCTAAATTGAGTTTTATCAAATAGTGACCTATTTTATTTGTTTTCTGTATTATTTGTTATATTTTGTATTATTTTATTTGTTACTATGTTTATATGTCATTTATGTTCTTGTTTCTTCCTTTATAGATCACACTTTAAATTACTCATGCATCTTATTTTGTATTTATTTTTGTTTGTTCATTATCTAGAAATAGGAATATTGTCTGGTAATAAAAATATTATCTACTTCAACATGACATTCTTAAAATGAGTTAATAAAACTTAATACCGCTTATTGAAACAGATTATTATTATACTCATAAAAATATATTTTTTCAATTATATAATTTTTTTAAAAACTAAACTGCATAATAAGATGAAAGATGATTTTGTAACAAATTATTTGATCATATTTATTGAGAAAAATATTAATTAAGGCTTTGCTGTCAAGTTTATCATAGATGTTTATATATATGTATATATATATTATAAAAGTGACGATTATAACATTTTTAAACAGTTAACTTTACTAGACAGAAATATAATAATAGTTACTATTTTGTTAAGTTAATATAGATTATAAATATGTCCAATTATATTTTTATTCTCAATTATGTTGACAAAAAATATCTGATTAATAGTAATATTATTCTCTCTTTTTTATGCTGATATAAATCAAAATTTAAAATTTTATAATAATTTTTTTCGATGAAAAGTTACATGTGTTTTTATCCCCCCCCCCCCAAAAAAAAAATTTGAAATCCTTGATTGAGGCTTAATAGTTAATAAAAACAAAATAGACTAAAATAGTCAATAAGACAAAATGTCACATCTAAATTATAATCATTTAAGTTTTTCTTTCACAATTATCAAATCAACTAAAAAAAAGTTAATAATCGTCTCAAACACAACTTTTTTAGTAAGATTAACCAAAAAGTCAAAACTCAACTAAAATAACTTACTTTCAAACAAGGTCAATAATTCATTAGTAGCTATCACAATGAAATTTTACATTAGGGATGGGTTATGTGTCTAGTTAGGGGACGGTTTATAATAATTCATTTTGTCCTATTGTTATATCAGGTGTGATGGATTGGGGCAGGTGTAGAGTAGAAGACGAGACGAGTTAATTTTGTAAGTTGAATGATGAGAATTTTAATAAATTTTTTAGATAATATAGTATATTATGTATAATGGTTTATATTTAATAATAATTATATGATATAAGATAAAAAAATAAATGAGTGAAAATTAATATTAAGTATAATATTTTAGTGTTTTAATTTTATTCTAATAAAAAAATTAAATTATATATATAAATATATATAATAAATATTATTGAGGCAACGTTGTGGTAAAGTGGGGCAGGAGAAGCAAAACTCATCCCTGCCCCACTTCTGAATAGGGGCAAAGAAAATCTATGCATAACAGGATAGGAAAAAATGACCATCCTATTTACCACTAAACACAAAAATAATAGCTCTAATATTTATTTATTAATGTGAGTTTATTTTGGAGTGTTTGGTGTAATAGTTTACTTAAATTTTCTCACACAATATTTGGATTTGACTCTCGATAGCTACTTAGTAGATTAAAACATATACTATTATTATAATATATATATATATATATATATATTGAGGCAGTGTTTGAGTAAAACAGGACAGGAGAAACAAAACTTGTTCCTACTCCAATTCCTAATCGGAGTGGAAAAATTCCGTGCAGAACAAGACTGGAGAAAATGACCATCATATTTACAACTAAACACAAAAATAATAGTTCTAAAATTTATTTATTAATGTGAGTTTATTACCGAGTGTTTGGTGTAACAGTTTACTTAAATTTTCTCATAAATGTTTGAATTTGACTCTCCATAGCTACTTAATTTATATTTTATTAAATTGACTATTTTACCCTTAAAATTAACAATGGTATCTTTAATTGTCTTTATTTAGAATAAGATTCAAAATTCAGGAAACAAAGTGACACGAGTCCCTAATTATAGGGACTGTTAGCATAATTTATCCTTTATTTTATCAAAATTGTCATATTGGTAAGAAAAGTGTATGCTGCTTTTTAACAAGTTTCACACAGAAAGAAAAGAGAAGGTCTTTCAAAAAAACAACAATGATTCTATCACTAAAAAAAAATCACTAACAACATTAATATATTAGGAATGTTAAAAACAAAAAAAAGACATAGGCAATGGGCCGGACTCATTACCATATCGTTAGTGATACTATTAAAAAATCACTTTTAACGCTTTCAACCATTTTTCTAAAAAACACAGGAAAAAAAGGTTAAATTTCTCTAGCTCTCCTGTATGTGCGGTCAGAGTGCCGCAACTTTGTAAACTTCCTTTGGAATATCGCACTCAATTGGAGTTTTGATTAGGAATAATTTGGAATTTCTTCGCACTCGTTTGGAAAGTTAGGATTAAAATAATTACAAAAAAAAAAAAAAAAAAGTTTTTTAATTCCAAATTTAAAAAAATGTCATATCTAAATCATAATCATTTTGTTTTTTCTCACAATAATAAAAAAGTCTATTATAAATAAAACTTTTTAACCCTAAATTAAAATAGTAAAAAAATCAAAGGCCAATCTACATCTCCAATGAAACCTAAAAGCAAGGGGTATGTTTGGTAACGTTTACGTTTTCAATTTATATTTATAAAAATTTTATAAACTGGTTTTTGTTTATTTTTTGTTTATTTTTTTAAAAATATAAATTACAAACGCGTTTGGTAATTGACAAAATGTTTAAAAAAATTTTAAAATATAAAAAAGAGTGAGAAATAGCAAGTGGTGGCTGGTGGCGGCGGAAGACGGTGGTAGAAAGTGGTGACGGTGGGTGGTGGGTAGCTGATGGTGGTGGGTGGTGGTAGCGAGTAAGTGGTAGTGGTGGCGGCGGCGGGTGGTAGTGGCAGGTGGGTGGCGAATGACGGGTAGTGGCGGGTGTGTGGTGATGGTGGGTCAGCGGGTGATGGTGGCGGGTGGTGGTGGGGGTGGCGGTGGTGGTGGTGGTGGTGGGTGGGTGAGTGGATGGGTGGGTGGCGGTGGTAGGTGGTAGTGAGTGGGTGGTGGTGGTGGTGGCGGCGGGTGGTAGGTGGTGGGTGGGTAGTAGCGAGTGGATGGTGGCGGGTAATCGGTAGGGGTGGCAGGTGGGTGGCGGATGGTTGGTAGTGGTGGTGGTGGTAGTGGATGGGTGGGTGGGTGACGGTAGCAAGTGGTAGGTGGTAGCGAGTGGTTGATGGTGGCGGTGAGTGGTGGGTGGCAGGTGGCGGGTGAGTAGTGGGTGATGGTGGTGGTGGTGGTCGGTGGTGGTGGCGGGTGGGTGGCAGGTGGTGGGTGGTGGTGGTGGTGGTGGGTGGCTGGTGATGACAGGTGGTGAATGGTGGTGGCAGGTGGGTGGTGAGTAGTGGTGGCAAGTAGGTGGTGGTAGGCGGTGGATAGTAGTAGCGAGTGGTGGGTGGTGGATGGCAAGTGGGTGGTGGTGGTTGTGGTAGTGATGGTGGTGGTGGCGGTGGCGGTGGCGAGAGGTAGGTGCTAGTGGCGAGTAAGTAGCAGGTGGCTGGTGGCTGGTGGTGGCAGGTGGCTGGTGAGTGGTGGTGGCAGATGGTGGTGGTGGTGGTGGTGGGGGTGGGTGGTGGGCAGTGGTGGCGGAAGACGGTGGTGGAAAATGGTGGCGGGTGGTGGCTTGTGTTGGGTGGTAAAAAAAAAAACCTCAAAACTCAAAACTCAAAACGAAAATACATTTTTTATGTTTTCATTTTTTGGCCAAATTTATAAACTGAGACCACTGATTTATAAATAAAAAATTTTATCAAATAAGTTTTTATTTAAATTTTTAAAATTTTTATAAATATAAATAGAAAACTAAAAACGTAAATATTATCAAAGAGCACCAAGGTGATAAGGTTTCCATTCACAGTCATTTTCAGGTATTCCCATAAGATAAAAAATAAAAAATAAAAAAAAAATAAAAAAGTCTTCTAGTACTGGTGAAGGAAAGTTTGTTGAGAATCCATTTGGCAAATGTGGGGGTCATTTGAAAATAGTTATGATTTTACTTTTGACCAAAATTGACGACGACAACAACAACCAAAAAAATAAAAAATAAAAATAATGGGGATGATTGGCTCCCAATTTGCATTGGTTATGAATTTTGAATATTGTACTTGGTTGGGTTGTAGCTATTCCTTTGAGGTTTTGTCTTAAAATATGTTATTTTAGTAATTTTTAATTTTTTGATTAAAATATAAAATAAAAAAATTAATATATTTAGAATGATTTTTTAATTTTTTATGTATTAAAAGTAGAAAGAAAGATAAACTTTGACTTTTTAATATAGATTGTTAGCTTTTTAATTTTTTTTATAAACTTTTTTACTTTTTAAACTAAAATATTGAATTGCCTAACGAGCTTGAGACTCCACAGAAACTTGATATACTTATCAGAGTAATAATCAATTGACAATATAAGTGAATGGACGTGCCAAGTATATTAATCAAATTTTAGTGATTTAATGGATGATATATATTGAACAAACCCAACATAAGGAAATTTTAAACTCACAATTTAGATTCTTAAATTCATTCATAATGACGTGACAATAAAATTAAGCCGTACATATGTCACGTTCTGAAAATAATCTCACATAACTATTACATTAATCCACTTCTAAAATGAGATATTAACCAAAATCATTTACATGGTTCCAAATGTTTACTAAAGTATTCACACATGCCATTATACATTTATTTACAAACTAGTACATGAACTGATAGCATGTAAAAGAAATCATTAAATCACAACAAATAAGGCCCTCAAAGGCTTACAAGTTCCATGGTAATAGCCCGGTTACACATAATGGTCTCTCGGACACAAATACATTAGCCCTTGGCTTAAAAAAATATCATAACAAAATAAGAGTTAAACTACTCTTCTTGAAACCTTTCCACGCCCATAGCTGGGCGGGGTCACTACATTTTTACCTGCACCAATTCCCATAGGGGTGAGCATAAAGCCTAATAGAGATTTCTCACAAAGTATATACAACTATGCCAATTCCATTAACGTTAAAAATACATATGTAATGCCATGCAAGTGCCAATAGAGAAGGAAAATCTTATTTCAATGGACCATTTCAAAATCATCATGTTCTCAATAATATTCAATGCACTATTTTAAATCCACCATGTTCTCAATAATATTTAACAATCTCATTAATTTCAACTTCCAAAATTTAAATTAACAGGGGCGGTATATACGACACTAGTAATTCCTAGGCTGGTGTCTGCAAGTAGACTCTACGAGTATTACCAAACTGTTATTTTTACCGGTATTAACCGGAAGGCTTGACACCTATCCGCGCGGCTTTCTAGTCTTTCACCAAGGACACTCAAGCCAACTTAACAAGTTCAACTACACCCCCTATCCGGACTTACCACCGTATTTACCCCATAAACATTTCCATTAGTTCTCATTACGATGATTTTTCTCAAAATGAATGATTTTCCAACTCATGTCATGATATGTAATAATGACTTTAAAACAATTGAGAATATGATGCAATAACTACTAACTCATAGCATTCTTTTATATTCCAAAAACATGTCTACAACAATATTCAACATCACATTTTCACTTCCTCCTTACCATGTTCTTCCACAAGATATCCATACGTCTCTATCGCATAATTACAATTTCTCATTTCACACAATAGTCATGTGTCATTGACACACCACAACAATTCCTCAACATTAATTCATCATGACCAAACTTTCAATATGGCTAACACACCATCATTCATTTCACTTTTCCATTACACTACGATTAAGCATTTTCACATCACTTATGGCACTCTACAACTTGTTATCATACCACTTTACACTAATATACAAATATCAATGGATTTTAAAAGAGGACTTAGTCTCCCAAAACATATATACATCATGAAGTTACTATTTTGTTAGACATTTGGTGAGACATAGTCTCATACATCCTCTTAATACAAGAAAATATATAATTTCAAAGGCACATTCATTATTTTTCAAAAGCCCCGGGTTTTCATAGGAAATAAACTTTCATCATTTTTCAAAAAGAAACTCCATCTAGAAATTTTCTTTGAGTTTAGTAGAGGGAAACCCTCAAGAAATGATAGAAGATTGAGATATATACCCCCATTCAAACTCTTCTACATTTTGAATCAAAACCAATAAAATCAACACAAAACATCTAGAACATTTTTAAATCAACAACAATGTAGCAAAACTTGTATATATGACTCAAGAAATCCCCACCTCAAAGCCTTTGAGAAGATGGAGAAGAGAAACCCTAGCTTAGATGGGTGAGAAAGCTTTGATTCCAACGCACCAAGTGAGCCCTAACCATGGATCTTCAAGATTTAGAGGGAGAAGATGAAGATCTTGACCCAAGGATCACAAAAATCAAAGAGTCTTGGGTGATTGAGGTGTTTTCTAGAGAAAAGGAGGAGAGAAATTAGGCTTAGAATGAGAGAAAAATGAGTTAGAGATGATATATATTCGAACCAATACGTTTTAACAAAACAGGGCACGGACTGCCCAGTTGGCCGCTCGTGTGGCCTATTTTCTCCACTCGTGCGCTCTAGGCAGAATCGGATTTTCTGGGTCTAAGCCTCCACCACTCGTACGGCCATACCCGCCGCTTGTGCGGCCCATCCCCTTACGTGCGGCCTAGGGCCCCGCACGTGCGGCCCAAGCCTAGCCACCCAAAAATTCCGCTTTGCTCTCGGCACTTCCGACTCACCCACGCATCCTTCGAAACAAGCGAAATTCAACACCGACAAAAACAAGAACTAGAATTTTAACCTGAGGAACCATTTCCAGATACTTCAAACCCAACGAAGGCAAATAGAGAACAGAACGAAGAAAGAAAGAGAAAGGGAAGGAAACCAGCTGTCACAACATATATAAATTTATGACAAATTAGAAAGAACATATAATATACCTTCATATTAGTTTACACACTTATCGCTACTTTATTAGACTTGTAGGGAAATCTTACAATACAAAATGTGTAATAATATCATAAAGTACGCAATATTATCATGAAATTGCGTAATTTTATTTTTCAACCACAAATTATCGTAACTTTTATCAAAAAAATATATAATATTATTATAAAAATATATAACACAATACAAAAATCTATGACGAGGTACATATGTTACATACATAGTATTTCCCAGACTTGTACGTATTAATGGAAGGTAAGAAGATGTCACTATCTTCACACACCACACAAAAACAGAACATACAGTGACACCAACACTAATACTAATTACTAGGTTTAATTATTTGAGTTCACACATACACGGGAGACAAGTTTGTTAAATCTCAATCACACCCATTCATAACTTTTTTATTTTATTTTTTAAAAAAAGAGAGCATTTCTATCATGCATACATACATGCACATACACAAATATACACATATATGCACATACACAAAAGAGAGCATTTATTTTATTTTATTTTATTTTCTTGAACTTGAGTTCACACTTAACATACAGACACACACAAATTTCAAAGAAAAGAAGGGAACAAAAGAAAGAAAAAGAAGTTCCACATCTATATATATTCAGTCATATATCTTCCTCTTCAGAAACAGAGCATACATTTCTTCGAGAGAGAGAGATGACAGATAAGGGAGAAGGCAAAGCCAAGGGCAAGATAGAAGAGGCAAATTCAGAGGGAGAGGCCGCCTTCAACTTGAAACCAAAGGGTGATAGTCTAATTCCACCAAAGAAGAAGCTTGTGAAGACAATGATGGTAGAGTACTTGGCATCTCTATTTCCAACAAACATTAACAAGATCAAAGACAAGCACATGATCAATCCCAGTGATGGTCATGGTTGTTTTTCTTGATTTCATTGTTATAGTTGTGTTCGGTTCTGTAATTAGCTTATTTGTTCTAGAAGAAGTGTAATTTCTAAATTTCTAGAGTGTATTCTTATCTATATCTGTGTTACCTTGTAGTTGATGAATGAAACCCCTTAATGCTTTCACAAACAATGTTTTAGTTTCTCTTTCATGCATATTTAACTTGGCAATCTTTGCACACTTTATTTTTTATATTTATGTCCCTAAAAATGCCATTGGTTAATATAGTGTTGTGGATTATGGACATATTTCTGCACCATAATGACATTGTCAATTGTTTGTGTTAGGTTTTTATTCTTGACAATCCCGTTTGACAGAACTCCTTTCAGTTGTACTTATTTTCGCACTTTTTATTTCAGTGAGGCTATAAGTGTTTAGATGCCAATACAACCCGAATTGTGCATTGTAGAGAAGTTTGTGATGTTAATACTTTCAAGATTGCCACTTCACTGATTATGATGGGAATCGAGTTGTCTAGTCAGCTCGCGGGGGTCCAGGGGGCAACGCCCTTTGGCGGGTCCGGGGCAACGCCACGGCGGGGTCGAGGGGTAGCGCTCCCGAAACAAAATGCAAAATTGCATTCAAAGTTGCCTGTCTGCCCTTGCTCGCTCGAGCGAAGGCTGCGTCTGTGTAAAAACCTGAAAGAGATGAATGTACGCTCGAGCGAAGGGTGCGTGGCTCAAGCAAAGCCACTTATGGAAAATACGCATTTTTGGTTCCTTGCTCGAGCGAGAGAAGCTTTCGCTCGAGCGAGCTTCGCAGTCCCAAATTTCTATAAGTATTTGTTTTAGTCCAAAACTAGGATTACTGCTCCAGATCTTCTTTTTGGATATTAAGGTTTATATCTGGGGATATTTTGCTAGTTTTCTTTGACGTTTAATTGAGTATTCAACTCATGAGTTAAGAAGAATACATCAAAGGTTTGTTTGTTCATTCCATACAAAGAGAGAGTTGTTTTTTAGTGGATTCTGAGGAATTTGAGCCTGAAACATTGGTGAATTCTAGAGTGGCTCATCGTCAAGACAATTCTGAGTTGAAGACGGGGTTGGAAGAGACACATATGGGTTGGTTCAATTCGGGCGTAGATGCGCTAGGTAATTGAGAGTATACCTGTGTAATTCCTTTATATCTTCTTAGTGGATTGTTTTGTGACTGTTGCCCATAGTTTTTTTTAATCACAATTGGAGGTGTCCAATTGTGATTTTTTCACGTAAAATCGTTGTGTCGATTTGTTTTGATTGTTTGATTGGGATTGTTGTTTACTACTTAAAATTGATATATAATCACAAATTAACACCTAAGGAATGTCTAGATTTTTCAGTTTGAAATATGACGTAATAATATCTTGAGAGTTGCTGTATCTATATGTATAAAAAAAATATTGAGAGTTTTCACAGAATTGATAATAAAATATTGCAAATGCAAATGTGCCATGTAAAATGTTATGATTAAAATTTTTGCAGACCAACAGGGCTTGTTTGTCCTATAAAAGACAAAAAATTTGTTGTTTGCAGGATCATCTTCTGCAAGTCAAACATTCCAAACATTCCATCTTCATTTTCTTATGTACATACATATGTATTTATATGGTTATTATAAAGGTCAGATGGCTTGTCACTTTTGGTCAAGAAATAATATATAGTCCGACTGTGAGTAAAGAGGTCTTCTCTCTCTCTCTCTCTCTCTCTCTCTCTCTCTCTCAGGGGTTATTAGGGGGTAAATAAGGCAGATTTAAAAATTACTCCAGTCCAAGTTATACTAAGTTTTTCAAACCTAATATTTAATCCGATCTAATCTATCAAAGCCCAACGCAAGTATAATAAATTAAGGACCTGGCTCCTGGAGAGGAGAGTTCATCATTGGTGATCCCTAATTCAGGCCTATGTCGATAATTCAAACCGTTCAATATGTAAAACTTGTCGAGTATATCATCTCTATAAAAAATCATGTTGATTGAATATCGATAACTATTTAATTAGATCACATTTTCAAATATAATTTTTGAAGTAAATTGTGACAGAAATACGACCTAATCAAGTAATTATCAATATCTAATCAATGAATTTTTTTGCATGGATAATGTACTTAATGGGTTCTATATATTAAATAGTTCTAATTATCGATATGAGTATAGATTAAGGCCCACCAGAGGAGCAGATCCCTAAATTAAACTCGTGTAAGCTCAAAATTACCCACAAATTTGATTTTTCCTTTTTAACTAGGTTAATTAATTTGTTTTAAGTAAATCGTAAAATGTCTTAGGTAAAACAATTAATGAGGTTAAAATAAATAATTTATATGAAACATAGAGAGAGAAGAGAGAGAGGAGGATCGAAGAACCGTTGCACCATAGACTTTTGTCATTTCTAAATGAGAAATGAAAATTGTAGATTTCACATGTTTTTGCATGTGCATATGATATATAATAAATATGATCTAAAAATTCAAATTATTTTAATATTATACAACGATTAAGAATTTATATATCTATATATATATTAGCGGTTAGATACGCGTGATGCATGTGCAAACTCGTAAATAAAGGGTTTATTGCATTTTTTACCTTTAAACTATCATCAAATTATCTATTTAGTCTCTGAATTATTGATTGAATCTATTTGGTCAACTTTTTTTGCATTTAAAAAAAAAAATCAGAAGTTACTAAAAGAATTCAATTCCCAAAACAATCCTAACGCTATGTTCGATTTATGGATTTGTGTACAGAATTGAAAAAGAAAAGAAAAAATATAAATGAAATATAATTATATTTTATACACATTTTTCCTTTCTCTTTTAAAATCATTATCCAAATTCATGAACTAAACATATTTTTAAAAATTGTCTGAAATTTACTTATTTAATACATTTTTTAATTTTTTATAAAAAAAAACCGTACAAAAGTATAGATATAATGTGACCAATATACTTATCCAAAAATAACATAGTTTTAAAAGTGAAATAATGTGACCAATATAGATATAAATGAAATAGCGGTCGGATATATGTGATGCATGTGCAAACTCGTAAAATAAAGAGTTTATTACATTTTTTTATTTTTAAACTATCATCAAATTATCTATTTAGTCTCTGAATTATTGATTGAATCAATTTGGTCAACTTTTTTTGCATTTAAAAAAAATCAAAAGTTACTAAAAGAATTCAATTCCCAAAACAATCCTAACGCTGTGTTCGATTTATGGATTTATGTACAAATTTAAAAAAGAAAAGAAAAAATGTAAATAAAATGTAAATAAAATATAATTACATTTTATATATATTTTCTCTTTCTCTTTTAAAATTATTATCTAAATTTATAAACCAAATATATTTTTAGAGATTGTTTAAAGTTTACTTATTTAATATATTTTTTAATTTTTTTATGAAAAGATGTACAAAAATATAGATATGATATGACCTATACATTTATCCAAAAATAACATAATTTTAAAAGCAACAATAATAGAGACCACTAATTTTGGAGCTCTAAAAAAACCACTAATGACATGGCACTCAATAAGAAAAGAAAAAAAATACAACACCAAGACCAAAATATCAAATCATTCATGATAAGACCTACTATTATATCATTAGTGATAGCACTAATTAATGTTCCCACTCATTTTCCTTTTAAAAGTGCTTGAAAGTAAAGTGATAGAATCATCCCATCTAGTCATTGACTGCCCAAAGTCTAGCTAATTGTGAATAGGTAGGGGGTTTGGTTATGGTGTGCAACTTACACCTTACACCTTATACCTTACACTTACACCTTACACTTACACCTTTTGTAAAAAATTAAACCTTACACTTAAACTTTTTTTGAGGTTGCACACCATATGCAACCCACTAACACCTTACACTTACACCTTATACTTATATTTACACCTTACACTTACATTTTTTGTGTAAGTGGCACATGGTGTGCACTTGCACACTTAAGAAAACTCCATAGGTATAAAGTTATGAGTTTTGTTATGGCGTGCAACTTACACCTTACACCTTACACCTTATACTTACACCTTTTTTTAGGTTGCATATGGTGTGCAACCCACTTACACCTTACACTTACACCTACACCTTATACTTACATTTATACCTTACACTTACACCTTTTGTGAGGTTACATATGGTGTGCAACCGTAAGTGGGTTGCACACTTAAGAAAAGTCCTAAAATTATAGACTTATTCAATTGCACTTTATCGATTTACTTTACTTTTTAAATTATGAGTTAAATATATATATATATATATTAAGTTCTTGTAGACCATCTTGAACATTTTAATTTTTTTTTTAAAAGATAGAGTTATTAAAGGCAAAAAATAAGTTAATTTTTTTAGTGTTTGACAAAATTTGATTTATTTTTTTTTCCTTTCATGCATTTATTAAAAAATTATATTTTTTAAAAAAGTAAAATATTTCATTAGAGTATTAGAGTATCTACTCTAATTTATAATTTATAATATGATTTATTTTTTATTATATATATTATCAAAAAACATATATTTTTAAAAAAAGTTCACTTTAGTTAGATAATAATGTGATTATCTTTAGTGTGAATTTTCTAAGAAATGTGAATATTCATACTTTTCAAAAAGATATATACATTTTTTCTTATTCATTCACATTATTCTTATTCACAACAAATGCGAACATTTACATATTTTATTCTATAAAATTACATAAATCATTCAACAAAAAATTATGAACTTTATAAAATAACCTTAGAACTTGATATGATACTATGAAATTTATTTTATTTTATATTTACAATATGTGAAATTTCATATTATATTAGAATTTAAAATTTAAAATATTTTTAATTTAGAAATTATGTGAAATTCTAAAAAATGTGAAATTTCAAAAGTGAAAATTTCCATACTTTTAAATTTATATATATATTTTTCATTTTACATAGTTTTATATTCAATTGAGATTTTATTTGATAGATCTCACCAAATATTTTTAAAAATATAAATTTTATCAAAAACATATGTGTACATTGGAAGTTATTAGAATTTTAAATTTTAAAATATAAAAAAATAATAATAATGGTCATATAAATATGTTGACCACTTTCCTAGATTTGTGCTTACACATAAATAAGGATTAAAATGTCTAAAATTTTGCTAAAGATTTTAGACATTTACCAAACAATTCATATAATGGGGATTGGGGGACGGTGCTAGGACAGCACCATGCTATCATGCGAAAACGGCGTCGGGTAGCTTATTATCAAAAGAAATTCACTTTAATTGATAGCCTCATTTTATAGTTATGAGAACATAAAATAGGATTTATGAGTAAAACCCTTTTATATTTGCCTAGTCTCAAAAAATAGAAACAATATAAAAAAAAAATTACAAAACACTATTAATTAGACATATATCCACGCGAGTGTCCATAAAACCAAATAATTTCCTACCTATTACTCAATTAAAATTTTTTATTTTTATTTTTTGGAAGACTAGCCAAACCTTCCTACATTCATTTTTCTTTTTTCTTTTTTTAATAAAAAATTACCTACATTTTATCTTGAAAAACAGATAAATTGTCATCATTAATGCGAAGGCTTGTGATCTCACTGAATCACTAAGCCTATGTTTGTTTGGACAAATTAGATTAAGTTACATTAGCATTCTTATGACTAATAATTTAGGATTACGAATTTTTCAGGCTGTGTATCATATCCTATGTTTGGATTGAGTACCGAATAATTAGTTTTTGGTATGTGATGCTTGGGTACCGAATAATTTTCCTTGGATCTATAAGATGATATTTGTAAATATTATGATATGACGTGAGATATAACATATATGTTTATGTTCATTGCATGTACTCACAGCTTGATGGACAAATTTTATACTCTATTTTTCGCTTTTGGCCGCGTTGTTAAATACGTATATTGTATTATAAATTCTATCTTTGAGGTCGGGTAATCCGGGATTACTGGCCGGTTACATCCTAAACCTATGGAGACGGGTTTGGATCGTGACAGAACTGGATGAACCAGGAACCGAGAGGGTTGCAACATGAGAGAACCGTAAGAGCTATCCAACCAGGGTTGGCTAGAAACCCCTCTGGCGTTAAAGTTAGGAGTCGGAGAAGAAAATGAAGCCTCTCTAGGTGTAGAGAGGGAAAGAGAGAGTGTGTATGTGTGATAGTCGGGAATCACTTTTGTTATACAGGAAAGCAACCCAAGAAAGGGGTGAATTGGGTAATAAAAAAAATTTAGCTAGAAAATAGATTTCAAAGACTAAAAGATTAAATGCAACAGATAATAATAAGTACACAAAAAATAAAGCAAAGGAAAGAAGAGCTTGACACAAGGATTTATAGTGGTTTGGCTGACTGGCCTACATCTATTCCTCAAGAGACCTCATTGAGAATTTCTTCAGTAAGAATCAATGCACCACCAAGCTTCTCCTAGCTTGTGGATTTTTACAAAGAACCTACTTCAATCTGTTGAGGACCTCTCAACTAAATGCCTTACTTTACAAGTGTTTCACTCAGAAAATAAGGAACAACAACAACAGGTACAACTGTCCTCTTTAAAAAATATTCTCTCTTAAAAGATGGATATGAAAGTGTAAGCTCATAGATAATTTAAGACTCACTCACATATGAAAATAAAAATACAATGGAGTGTATTAAAGGCTCTTGATTGCTCTTGAATACTCTAGATATGTTGTATTGAAAAAGTGTATTGAATGAACAAGGAGACCTCCATATTTATAATATTGATGGCTTCTAGCTGTTAGAGAGAGAGGAGATTTGAATCTCCTAAACGTTGAAGAAGATCATGGAGGATATCTTTCAACTGTGTTTGATCAGAGCATGGTAAGATGCAGATTGTATGCAAGTCTTGGGAAGAGAAGGCTCAATAAATGCATGAGCTTTTAATTTAATGCTCTCATTCATAAGTCAACTTCATGGAGAAGATACGGTGTCAGAAGATCTGCTCAGGGATCAGAAAAGATGACATACTCTGCACTTAAATCTGAAAAAGTGACTGAGAAAGGGGCTGTATCAGTACAAATCTGATTTGGCAGCTGTATTTTTGAAACTCAGATTTTACGAGTGTCGACCCCTACAACTTGGGTGCCGACTCTTTGCACTTTTTTTCTTTTCTGAGTTCTGTTCTAGGTGTTCCTGGTGTTAACCCTTATGATTCTTGGTGTCGACCCTTGATATCATTAGTGTCGACTCTTGTTGCTAGATTGCACACTGAAATTTGGTGTTGACCCTTGTTATCCTTGGTGTCGACCCTTACTGCTGGGTTGCACACTGAAATTTGGTGTCGACCCTTGCTATCTTGGTGTCGACTCTTGCTTTTAGAACACTTAGACATTTTAAGCTTCACTCTGGTGCCGACCCTTGCTATTTTAGTGTCGACTCTTGGACCTGTTTCAAGCATGGATAGAGTTTTGCAACCAAGTGCTAATCTTATGCTTTGAAGGGCCAAAAATCATTGAAAAACAAATTCTAGAATCATATAACTTCTAGAACAATTTAAGCACAATTTGTATACTATTATTTTGAAAACTTTGAATAACAAATTAAATTATTATTATTATTATTTTTTTTTTTTTTGTCAATGATCAAAATCAATAGAAATTTAAGTTTGAATAACCTTGGGGCTAACAATATCTCCCTTTTTGATTATGATAAATATTTAAAGTTTTCAAAGTATGAGTTTCAAAAGGAAGGCATTAAGAAATGTTTTTCAAGGAGTTTTGTAAATAAAATATGTAAAAAAAATAATCAAAAACTCCCCCTATAAAAAGGGCTTCAAACCATAACAAAAATAATGATATATGTCAAGACAATAAAACTTGATATAGATCAAGCTCTCCATGTCAATATGCATTGAGACAATCATTAGTGAAATCAACTTCTTCAATTTATTTTCATTGAATGAAATCACAAGGAAAAAAAAAAAAAAAAACTAAGTCTGTTGTTCATAGACATTCACAACCAATCATAACCAACACTTAAATATCAATCATGTTTCATTCAAGGAGAATTCATCAACATTCATATATATATATATATACATATATAAAGAAGTATCTAAAATTCCGAGACATATACTATCCAATTTGTGTTGCCCAAAAGGTGTACCCAAAAAGTGTTTTTACCGAGTCAACGTCATCCATATATGTCTATCATCTAAAAAACGATATAAACATCCAACTACAATTAGAGCCAATTACAACCAACTACAATTAGAGCCAATCTCAACAATTTCTCCCCCTTTGTCATCAACAAAAAGAGGGGGTCAGAGCATCAGTGAAATGGAGGAGGAGATCGAGGCCAATATGGTGTAGCTTCGCACCAACCTTGGGCAAACCACAGCATGAACTTGCAGATTTGTTCACTCAAATCATCGTCCTAACACTATTGGAAGATTTGATGAAATTCTTCATTGGAGTCTTTGATCCTATATACTACAATCACCATACTTTCGACACTTTCTTTAGCAGCTGCAATGACTTGGGCTTGCTGTAGCTTCATGCGATCAATGTCATTTTGTATTTTAGTCTGTTGAGAGATGAGTTAGAGAACTAAAGAGGCCAACTCATCCACCTTTTGTTCCAAAGTAGAGGCTGATGAAGCAGGAATAGTATGAGAGGATGATGGAATGTTAGAGGAAAGGATGGATTGGGAATCTGGGTTTAGATTGTTAAGCCTAGAATTGATTAAAGCAATCCCATCCATCAAGGGACCCTGAACCATAAAGTCAAGATGCTCAATTTTTTGAGCGAGAGAGAAGAGGTCAGAAAAAGGTGGTGGAGTAGAGGGACCACGGGTGGAGAAAGGAAGAGTAGGACTGGGAAGAGAAAAGCCAAGGGTAGAGAGACTAGGGGAAGACACAGTTTTCATGGTCTTGGTCCAAATGCAGTTGACCAATGAGTATCCCATAATTCTAAGAGTTTCAGCCCCATAACACGAGGGGTCTCGAGGGACTTTTTCTTCCCTCTTTAGATCAATTTTGAAATGCTTGAAGATTTTAGTGAAAATCATTCCATAGGGAAGGGTTTGATTATTTTGTTTGTGGGCATTTTTGATATAGTGGATAACCAAACAACTGAAATCAGTAGGGAAACCAGTGGATAAGGCCCAAATCAGATAAGTGTGGCTATATGTGACGGCATCAAAGCGGCCGAAAAGTGGAATGATGTTGTG
The DNA here is from genome assembly GCA_022316695.1 of Camellia oleifera. Lineage (NCBI taxonomy): Eukaryota > Viridiplantae > Streptophyta > Magnoliopsida > Ericales > Theaceae > Camellia > Camellia oleifera. Next base: position 61,767,707 of record CM039307.1, on the reverse strand, counting down.
TGTGATGATGTTATGTAACAGTCTCAGTTCTAAGGAGTGATCTTTTCCAAAGACTATGACTTGCTGATTTAGGTCGGGGTTGTTTGTGAGGAGACGGAGACTAGTGAGATGCAAGTATTGGGGTGGTTTAAGAGTTATAGATAGATTGACCGAGTATCCATCATTGGAGGTTTTCATAATGGAGTTAATGACAAACGATGTCAGAGTGAAAGGGACACCCTTTACAAAACAGTCGAGGGTATGAGGAGAAGTGTCCTTATCACAAGATAGATTTGCAAAAAACCTCTTTGATGAGTGTGGGGTTCACAGTCGAGTTTCAAAAGAGATGACCACTTTTGGTTATTGAACCAGGCTTTTACGAGAATAGAATGTTTTTCAAAAAATGCGAGGTCTATAGTATGTCTAGAGATTACCTTTCGAAGATTAAAGTCCTTGTTGAAGGCCGATCGGCACTTAGGGTTCTTGAATTGAAGTACAGGAGAAGAAGCAACGGCGGCAGTATAAGTAAAGGAGGTTCGTGGTTGCTTCCGTGTTGTAATAGGAGAGGCTTGAGCATCCATTGAGAGGAAGAATAGAGATCACGAGAGAGATGGAAGAGAATCGGAATATGGATCGTTAGAGAAAATCGCCGGAATAGAAAAAGGGGCTAGGGTTAGATTTTGGAAGGTGTCGTAGAAGAAAAGGAAAGGGTCACGGTGTATATATAACCTTGAGAGGGTGTCAACCCTCGTGAAGAGACGGGTCGACCCTTCGAATTTGAAAAGACTACACAGCAAACACCTTACTTAAAAGGCAGGTATCGACCCTTAAGGGAAGGGGGTCGACGCTAAAAAGCAATATCCTCAAATTCATCAGGTGTCTACACCTTCAAAGATAAGTGTTGACCCTTAAGCAACAAAAGACATAAGCCTGGTTCACAAGGTGTTGACCATATAGAGGGGGTCGACCCTTAAGGGTCTTGGAAGGCAAAAACTAGTGTTTTTCACATCAAATTTCTCAAAGAAGCATAATAACACATAGTTTAACATCACACGAGAATATTTAACGTACCAAGCTTAGTTCGTATAAAGTAGAAATGTTCCTCATTGAGAGGTTTTGTAAAGATATCGGCCAATTGTTGACTTGTAGGTACAAATTCGAGTTCAATGTCACCTTTAAGTACATAATCTTGTAGAAAGTGATGCCTTATTTTCAATATGTTTAGTGCGTGAGTGTTGTATGAGCTTTTTTGAAAGATTAATGACACTAGTGTTATTGCATTTAATAGGGATGTGATCAAAGTGAAGTCTAAAATCAAGAAGTTGTTGTCTCACCCAAAGCATTTGAGTACAACAACTAGCGACAATGTATTCCGCTTCAACTGTAGATAAAGCCATAGAATTTTATTTTTTACAAAACCATGATGTGAGTGAATTTCCAAGAAAATGACAAGTGTCACTAGTGCTTTTTCGATCAAGTCAACATCCCAGCAAAGTCGGCATCCGAATAACCATAAGGATCAAAAACATTTGTTTAGGGTACCAAAGCCCCAAAAGTGGAGTGCCAATGAGATATCTAAAAATGCATTTTACTGCAGTGGTGTGTGATTCTTTTGGAGATGATTGAAAACAAGCACACATACAAACACTAAACATGATATCGGGTCTACTAGCTGTTAAATAGAGTAAGGAACCAATCATATCTTGATATTTCTTTTCGTCTACCGGTTTACTTTTATCAATTTTAATCGATGTGCTCATGGGAGTTGCCTGCAGGTTTAGACAAATCCATTTCAAACCTTTTGAGGAAATCTTTGATATATTTGGCTTGAGATAGATGAATGCCATCTTGAGTTTGTTTTATTTGCAATCCGATAAACTATGTCAACTCTCTCATCATATTCATTTCAAATTCGCCCTGCACATCTTTAGCAAATTCCTTGCACAAAGATTCATTAGTAGCTCCGAATATAATATCATCAACATAAATTTGAACAATAAGCATATCTTCATTTTTGGATTTTATGAAAAAAGTGGTATCAATTTTCCCATAAGAAAAACCTTTTTCAATAAGAAAATTGATCAAACGTTCATACCAAGCTCTAAGGGCTTGTTTCAAACCATACAAGGCTTTTGAAAGTTTATAAACTTGGTCCAGGTGTTTGTGGTTTTCAAAACCGGGAGGTTGTTCAACATATACTTCCTTCAAAATATACCCATTTAAAAAAGCACTTTTCACATCCATTTGGTAAAGTTAAAAATTTCTAAAGCAAGCAAATGCAAGCAACAAGCGAATAGCTTCAAGGCGTGCAACGAGTGCAAAGGTTTCATCAAAATCAGTGCCTTCTTCTTGGTTATAACCTTGGGCTACAAGTCTAGTTTTGTTTCAGATAACAACCCTGGATTCATCCATTTTGTTTCGAAAAACCCGTTTAGTTCCAATAACGGAATGATCCTTAGGCCGAGGAGTCAAAAACCAAACTTCATTTCTTTCAAACTGATTTAACTCTTCTTGCATAGCAAAAATGCAGTTTTCATCATGTTCAGCCTCAGAAAAAGTTTTTGGCTTAATTTGAGAAACAAAAGCTAAATTGCCACAAACGGTATGAATAAAAGAACGAGTTCTTACACCTTGTGTGGCATCTCCTATAATGAGATCTTTGGGATGTCGATGAGCATATTTCGATTCTTTGGGTAGATCATTTTCCTTCATTGGATAGGCATATTCTTTTTTAAGGTCTTCCATAGTGACTTCAATATTTGGTACCGAATAATGAAGTTCCTCATTTTTCGATAAGTAAATGGCTTTAATTCTTGGATTAGAATTTGCAACATCATCAATAGCAATATTCTTGGAAGCAAAGGAGTTAGATTCATCAAAAACAACATGTATAGATTCTTCAACGAGTAAAGTTCTTTTATTAAAGACACGATATGCTTTACTAGAATTTGTATAGCCAAGAAACACGGCTTCATCAGATTTTGCATCAAACTTCTCAAGATTTTCTTTCTTGTTATTAAGTACAAAACATTTACAGCCAAATGCAGGAAAATGACCAATGTTGGGTTTTCTACCTTTCCACAATTCATATGGTGTTTTCTTAAGTATAGGTCTAATCATGGCACGATTAATAACATAACAAACTATATTGACAGCTTCCACCCAAAAATATCTTGACAAATTATTTTCACAAAGCATAGTCCGAGCCATTTCCTCAAGAACTCTATTTTTTTTTCTACCATACCATTTTGTTGAGGAGTTCGAGGAGCAGAAAGATTGTGATCAATGCCATGCTCATTACAAAATAGAATAAACTCATCATTATCAAATTCTCTATAATGATCACTTATAATGCTACAAATAGTAAGACTAATCATGTTTTGAATACGTTTACAAAGAGTTGTAAATGCAGAGAAAGTATCACTTTTGTGTGCCAAGAAAATCATCCAAGTGAATCTAGTATAGCCATCCATACAAACAAGACAATAAGATTTACCACCAAGACTTAGAGTTCTAGAAGGTTTGAACGAGTCAATATGCAACAATTGAAGAGATCTAGAAGTGGAAATAATATTTTTAGATTTGAAAGAAACTCTTGTTTGTTTTCCTTGTTGACCAGCATCACAAGGTCTATCTTTTTCAAAATCAATTTTTGGTAAACCTACAACCAAATCAAATTTTGAGAGTTTTGAAAGCAAATCCATATGAGTATGTCCTAGCCTCCTATGCCATAGCCATCTGAAAGGGTAATTTATATGATTAAATTGGGACCGAGCTGGGCAATGGGCCGTTAATGGGCCAAAATAAGAAAGACAGAGTGAAGGGGCCTTTGGAGTTAGTCCGATCCCAAAGCACCGGATGTTAAACCGGTCCGAGGAGGCTTAATGATTAGTCCAGTCATAGAAGGCCTTATTTTTAGTCCGGTCTAGAAGAGTACTGCAGATGTTTCGGTTGCCAGAGTTAGCCCGGTCATGGCATATGGAACCGAGGTATGCTAAGCCCTCTTCAGGACTTGGTTTTGGGTTAGTTCGGCTTAACTTTTCTATGGATAGCTCGGTCTTGGCACGTGAAGCCGAGGTAGGAGAAAGGCGAAGAAGAGCCGAACTAATAGTTACATCGGTCATTCCAGCTAGTCTAGCATGGCAGTGTTATTTCGGTCGTATGGTAATCCAGCCATGGTAAAACCATCTCACTTGGTTTAAGCAGTGAGGGGGGTATTGAAAAATAAGCATTATCTTTCAGGAGTATGAATCCTAGGAGGACTCTACATGGAAGAGTAAGAGTCCTACTTGGATTATGCCACACGGAACTTATAAAAGCCCACAAACATCACCTATGGAGAGGTAACTGAACTTTGATTTCCGAGTACACAGAACTTTTGTTTACTTGTCTATTTTTCAGACTTAGGCATCGGAGAGGTTTCCGGTACACACCCGCCGGGTAGCTCACGTTTGTGTTTTCAGGGAGTAAAACGACGACGTACGGAGGAGTGCAGACTTGATCAACAGGATTATACGAGAAGGTTTATTCATTTCCCGTACGTCAAAAGGTCTATCTTTTTCAAAATCAATTTTTGGTAAACCTACAACCAAATCAAGTTTTGAGAGTTTTGAAAGCAAATCCATATGAGTATGTCCTAGCCTCCTATGCCATAGCCATTCGAATTCATTTATAGCAGATAAGTACTTAACATCATGATTAGGAGATAAACTATGCAAATCAAATATATACACATTTTCATGCCTATGACCAATAAAAAGAACTTTGTTTTCAGCAGAATTTTTAATGGTGCAGTGGGATTTTTCAAAGGTGACATGATTGCCTTTATCACACATTTGACTAATACTAAGTAAGTTATGTTTCAATCCTTCACATTTTCGATGATGGGTGAAGAAATTTTACCAATACTACCTTCGCCGATGATCTTTCTCTTACTATTGTCTCTGAAGGTCACGTGACCTCCTTCTTTGGATTTAAGGGTTGAGAACATTGCTCTAACGCCGGTCATGTGCCTTGAGCACGCACTATCAAGATACCACCGGTTGTTACTAGATTTTGACCGAAATTACACCTGCAAAAACCAGATTTTTGTTGGCCTTTCGGTACCCATTCTTTCTTGGGTTCATGAGAGTTAGGAGTTGAAGTGTTTTTGAGAACCAACTTATTTTTATTCTATCAAATGAGTTTCTCTTAACAGGACATGAAGGAAAGATGTGACATTTTCTTCCACAATAATGGCATGTGAGATAAGAATGGTTAGATGATGCATGAACAAAGGTCTTTTTGGAATTTTTTGCTTTTGAAAAAGATTTATAGCCAATCTCCATTCTTCCTAAAGGTTTGATTTTGACTTTTGAGAATTTTATCTAAGTTATCTCTACCTTGAGTAAATTTTGAAAGAACATTTTTTAAATCTTCTAGGTTTTCATTTAAGACAATTTTCTCATTTTTCAAAATTTCATTTTCCTTTTGCAAATTATCTAATTTCTTTTCAAAAATGAAGAATTATTTTTCTTTTGAAAATTCTTTTTCCTTTTCCATCGTCAAGACTTCATTTTCCAAAGTATTGATCTTAAAAGTCAAGGATTCCTTTTCTTGAGATAAACTTGAGATCATTTTCTTTTGACAACTACTTTTCATACTTAATTTTTTAAATTTAGTATGCAATTCATCAAAAACAGTTTGTAATTCATCAAAGTTAATGGAGTCATTATTTACCTCATCTTCAAGTGCCATCAAGTATAGATTTATAACTTCATTTTTGCAAATATTCGTCTTCGAGTCATTATCATCATTGTCTTCTCCCCATGCTGTGATCATGGATTTCTTCTTATCCTTCTTGAATTGTTTTTTGAGCTCTAGACATTCCGATTTGTAGTTTCCCGACTTGTTACATTCATAACAAGTAACTTTATATTTCTTATGACTTTCTCCTTTTTGAAGATCTTTGTTGAAGTCTTTTATGAAAAACTTCTTTACACCTTGTTTCTTCTTCACAAACCTTTTGAATCCTTTGGTAATGAAAGTCATTTCTTCATCTTCCTCTGTAGAATCTTCTTTTTCGTCTTGGGATTTTGAGGTAAACTTGAAAGCTATCCCTTTCTTCTTATTTTTGTCTTCTTCTTCTTCTTTTCTTTCTTGCATAATGATCTCATGGGTTGGGAGAGATCCCATTAGCTTATCAAGACTCAATGTTGACAAGTCTCTTGCTTCTATCACTGTAATAACTTTGTTCTCCCAACTTTTTGGCAATGATCGGAGAACTTTTCTGATAATTTTGTATTAGTATAAGTCTTCCCAAGAGATTTAAGACTGTTTATAATATTTGTAAAGCGAGTGAACATTTGGGATATGTTCTTATCTAGGTTTCATCTTGAAGAGTTCATAGTTATGAACAAGTAAGCTCACTCTAGACTCTTTGACTTGAGTGGTTCCCTTATGAGTTACAATAAGCTTATCCCAAATTTCTTTTGCCATTGTACAAGTGCATATTCTGTTAAACTCAGTAGCATCAAGTGTACAATACAACATATTAACAGCATTGGCATTGGATTGAATATCTTTATAATCAGCACTAGTCCACTTACTCTCAAGTTTTCGAACTAGCAAACCATCTATGGTTTTGGTGGGGACTTTAGGACCATCACAAATGATTTTTCAAGCTTCATAGTCTATAGATTGAATATGCATAATCACACGGGTTTTCTAGTAATTGAAATTTGTGCCATTGAAGAAGAGTGGTCTGTTTGAGGTTTGACCTTTAGGAAGAGAGAAGTTAGGGGTTGCCATAGATTACTCTAAGACGGTTAAGTCACAATATTAAAGACGAGGTTTTGATACAAATTGTTATACAAAAAAACAACCCAAGAGGGGGTGAATTGGGTAATAAAAAAATTTAGCTAGAAAATATATTTCAAAGACTAAGAGATTAAATGCAGCAGATAATAATAAGTACACAGAAAATAAAGGAAAGGAAAAAGGAGCTTGACACAAGAATTTATAGTGGTTCGGCTCACTAGGCCTGCATCCACTCCTCAAAAGACCTCATTGAGAATTTTTTCACTAAGAATCAATGCACCACCAAGTTTCTCCTAGCTTGTGGATTTTTACAAAGGACCTACTTCAATCTGTTGAGGACCTCTCAACTAAATGCCTCACTTTACAAGTGTTTCACTCAAAAATAAGGAACAATAACAAGAGGTATAATTGTCCTCTTTAAAAAATATGCTCTCTCAAAAGATGGATATGAAAGTGTAAGCTCACAGGTACTTTAAGACTCACTCACATATGAAAATAAAAATACAATGGAGTGTATTAAAGGCTCTTGATTGCTCTTGAATACTCTAGGTATGTTGTATTGAAAAAGTGTATTGAATGAACAAGGAGACCTCCATATTTATAATATTGATGGGTTCTAGCTGTTAGAGAGAGAGAAGATTTGAATCTCCTAGCCATTGAAGAATATCATGGAGGATATCTTTTAGCTATGTTTGATCAGAGCATGGTGAGATGCAGACTGTATGTAGGTCTTGGGAAGAGAAGGCTTAATAAATACATGAGCTTTTAATTTAATGCTCTCCTTCATAAGTCAACTTCATAGAGAAGATATGGTGTCAGAAGATATGCTCAGGGATTAGAAAAGATGACAAACTCTGCACCTAAATCTGAAAAAGTGACTGAGAAAGGTGCTGTGTCAGTACAGATCTAATTTGGCAGCTGTATTTTTTAAACCCAGATCTTATGGTTGTCGACCCCTGCAACTTGGGTGCCGACCCTTTGCTCTTCTTTTATTTTTTGAGTTTTGTTCCAGGTGTTCCTAGTGTCGACCCTTATGATTCTTGGTGTTAACTCTTGCTGTTGGATTACATTCTAAAATTTAGTGTTGACCCTTGATATCATTGGTGTCGACCCTTGCTGCTGGATTACACACTGAAATTTGGTATCGATCCTTGTTGCTGGGTTGCACATTGAAATTTGGTGTTGACCCTTGCTTCTAGGTAATACTTAGACATTTTGTGCTTCACTCTGGTATCGACCCTTGCTATTTTGGTGTCGACCATTGGTCCTGTTTCAAGCATGGATAGAGTTTTGCAACCAAGTGCTAATCTTATGCTTTGAAGGGCCAAAAATCATTAAAAAATAATACTTCTAGAATCATATAACTTCTAGAACAATTTAAGCACAATTTGTATACTATTATTTTGAAAACTTTGAATAACAAATTAAATTAATTATTTTTTTTTTTGTCAATAATCAAAATCAATAGAAATTTAAGTTTGAATAACCTTGGGGCTAACAATTTTGCAATGAGATGGGTGTGTTCTTTATATGGATGACTTGAGTTTCTTTCCAAGGTGAAAGTAAGCGAGCTTTGGTTTCTCTTGGTGCTCTCTATCATATCTCAGTTGGGGGATCACTGAGCTCGTCATCAATGCTTTCACATGCTCACTTGAACCTTATATGTATCATTGCACATTCATTCTCTTAATAGTTTCCTTAATTCTTAGAGGGACCAGCTGAGGTGGCACTTGATGCATGTTAACAGCTTAGACATCTGACACTGGAGGCCTCTACCTGGTTTGCTCGGTTCCTCGACCTAACCTTGTTCAGCATTTTATGAAGTTGTTGTAGAGATGGATTGGGCCTATATAGATGACTTCGTGTGAGCTCGGCCCACGTTGGTTTTGCTAATGGGCGTGGCCCATGTAGTTCTGCTTATGGATTCGACTTATATTATGGGTTCGGCCCATATAGTTCGGCCCATTTCAGGCCTTTGTCTGAGTTGGCCTTGTTATGATAGGTTTGGTCTAAGTGTTCGAGGACTTGGCAAATGATCCATGAGGATGTGGACTCGAAGTGTGTAGCAACCCCCATACCGTTTATCGATAAATTACTGAATTACATACTGATTACTGCTAAACTGGACTGCTTATGGCTGACAATTGAACTAACTGAAGTACTGAACGGACTGATTGAAAATTGGACCTGAATTGACTAAGCACATCTATTGTATTGCATGTTTATCTGTTCAATTATTTGATTATCTATTGGTGTTTTTATGTTTAAACTGCAAATTGAAGGCCTTATCGGCGGCCGAACTGAAAATTGTTTAGTGTTTCATGATCAGTAGGATTTTTGTGATTTAATGGTATATTTAACTAAAAATTGATTAGGTATGATTAAATTAGATTAAAAATGAGTTAATTGCAAACTTGGACTTATTTACTAAACTAACCCTTAGTGGGCCACTACTCTAGACCTATGGAGACTTGTTTACACTTGCATACAACATTTGCTCAGCCATTCTTTTTGACCATAACCGACCAAGGAATAGAGAGAGTGAGAGCTAAGGGAGAATTGAGTTCATTCTTGTGATTTGGCTTGAAACCTTGAAGAATTGCTTGAGAATTGAAGTGTAGATTGCTCATTTAGCTCCCACACCTTGATTACAAGACTTAGGTAAGAAAACTCATCCCTCTAATTGTGAGTTTAAGCTAAGACTTGCATGATTCATGTTTCATTATAGAACTAAGTCATGCTGTAGCTCATATATGGTGAATTATACTAGAATTCATGCATGCATGGTTGAAATGTTGCATTTTGAGTTGAGCTCATGGTAAATTGTACATGCATGTTGTTAATTAGGCTTGAGTCCATGAATTCATCATGTTCTTGAAGAAATGAGTCCATTTGGACAAGCTTTGAAGGTAGAATTTGGTTTGAATCCATACATGTTGCATATTCTCCATGTTCATGAAAAATGGGTTTGAAAATTGGTTTTAATTGACTCACTCTTGGGCTTCGAATTCATAAATTGAGCTTTGAAACTTGTTGTATATTGAATCTAGAGATGTTTTCCAGAATTTGGGCCCAAGAGGTCGAGTAAAGAGTGGTAGAATGCTTGGTTTGAGCTTGGAAGGCAAATCTGGAAATTCCAGATTTGGCTTCTTTGCTCGAGCGAAGGATTCCTCGCTCGAGCGACCAACGTTTACTCTGAGCCACGCTCGAGCGAAGGATTGGTGGCTCGAGCGTAAAATTCGAGCATCCAGTACTTTTACTGTTTCAACAGACCGCTCGAGCGAAGGATTGCTCGCTCGAGCGAAGCCTTTGATTTTGGAATCTCGCTCGAGCGAAGGAAGGCTCGCTCGAGCGAGGCTCCTATTTTCAGCAAACTTTGCAAAATGTTTTCTAAGTGTATTTTTGCATCCTCATCCCATTCTAGGCATTCTTAGGTCTAGTTTAAGGCATCTTAATGAGGATATAGATGTAGAACACACCAAGGCAAATTAGGGATTAAGTTATGATATTTCCCAACTGTGTAGCTTAGTGTGTGTTCAATCTGTGAACTGTGTAGGGTTGGCGACTGGGGAGACACGCTCTAGCATACTGTAGTCAAACTCTGTGAGTAACAATTGTGTAGAGATATGTTCAACTGAGAATGTTTTCTGACTGTTTACGGAACTGTTTTCTGAAATGATTACTGTTATCTGATTGAATGTATGTCCTATATTCTGAAATGTACTGTGGCATCCTTAGCACCTACTGTTTACTGTCACTGTTACAGAGATCTCTGTCGGTTCCCTCGTGGAACCATTACTGTTTACTGATTGATGGCCATCATTACTGTTCGGTCTTTAAGACCTACTATTTACTGCTATGCTAATGGATGTACCACATATGACTGAATAATTGTTCTGATTGAAAGACTGAAATACTGTTTAATGAACTGTTTTCATTACTGTAAGGACATTTCATTCTTAACCTCTTTACGCATTATGTTATTCACTGGGCTTTAGCTCACTGTTTATATATATATGTAGGTGTACAGGCACCGGACCAAAGCTAGACGCGTCGGGGTAATTCCAGTTTTGTCAAGCCAGCCTACGTGCTTCACTGCGAGGTTCCAAGCCTATCATGCTAAGGCTTAGGGGTGTTTTAGCATTTCCCTATCTGTACTGTCTCACCGTTTTGTATAGACTGTTATCTGCTTTACTGTACTGTTATCAAGGGATTAGGTCCCTGCACTGAGTGACTGTAAATTTTGTATAGACTGTACTGTTCTACACGTGTGAATGCATGAAAAATCTTTTGGCATACAGACTGTCACAGCTCAATGGACATTATTTATTTACTGTATTGGCTTCCGCCAGGCCCTGAACTCTGTTTTACTGTACTACTGTTAAGCAGGCCTTCGGTAATCTCGGATTACTGGCCGGTTACGGTGCTAAACCCATAGGGCCGGGTTTGGGTCGTGACAATGTGGCTGGCCCATATCGGTGTTTGGCCAATCAAATTTAAGCTTGATGAGTTGGACCGACCCAATAACTTTAACCCGCTCCATTTATATTTAGCCCCTTCATCAATCACAAAATATTTTGTTCACATGTTCAAGATATGAAATTCCATTTGAAAATACTTTTTTAGTTAGATTTCAAGCTCCTCCAATTGGACCTTTCATCTTTAAATAACCAATTGGAAATATTTTATTTGATAAGAATTATAGCATATTCCGTGAAAATTAAAAAAAATTAAATCTAGTCACAATTAAGATTCCTGTTTCCAAAATATGAGGGAGAACTACGTGAAGGTGGGAGGAGGGGGAAAAAAATTAGGAGTACTTACTAATTAGTCCTATTAACTAGACTTATTTATCTACAGGTCCTAACTAATAAATTTAACACTATAAAAATAAGAGGGTGATAAATTTATCACTAAAAATTTATTCATAAAAACAAAGAGACTGATAAATTTATCACTATAAATTTATTTATAAAAATAAAAGACTGATAAATTTATCTTTATCACTTAATAAATTTATCAATAGGACTTAATGGGTAATAAGTCTTCAAAGTAGGACCTATTAGGTAATAAGTCTCCAAAGTAGGACCTATTGGTAGTTTACCCAAAAAATTACCAATACATAAGGAATATAAGTGTGTCTGTGGTCAGGTGCAAATAAAAGGCTGTAGAGGGATGTAAGTGTCACTTATACCCCATAAATTGATTATTTTTTTTCCTTCCACTTGCATGTAGTTCTTTAAAAAAAAAATAACATATGCAATCATAAGAATACACATTCATTATTCTATACCAATAAAATAAGGGATAAGGACAACATGACATTAGGACTAATAGTCAACTCTTCAATTTTTATTTTTTATTTTTATAAAAAAAAAAAAGGAGATATCTACAAATTTCATAAATTTATATTAAATTCAAGGGTGAATATAGGGAAGTGCGGGTGGGGGTGACCAAACCCCAAAAATTGGAAAATATTATATATTATATTAGAAAATTTTAAATAATTTAAAATTATAAGAGTTTGTATTTCCAAACATATTTTCGTACTCTCATAATAATAATTCTAGATTTGTTCCTAATTAAATTGTATTGCATTCAATTACAATACATTATAACAAGCTTACGCAAAACTCAACAATCTTATAAAAAAAAGATTACAAATAGATAGAAAGGGAAAAAAAAAAAAAAAAAAAAAAAAACAAAACAAAACAAAACAAAACAAAAGAAAAAAAAAAGGGCATACATCAATTTATAGAATAGATTTAGGATGAGTTTGGAACAAAAATTTGAGAAAAAATCTGTGGAGGCAAAAAAAAAAAAAAAAGACAAAATGAATCAAATATACATGCTAAATTTTGTTCACTTTTGTGATCACTTTTCTTTTCTTTCCACAAATTTTTAATCCTAACACAATATTAATCAAACTTTTGATCACAAATTGTCTACATGGACTCTTCACCAAAAGACCAACAAGTCCATTGGTTGAGTCAACTAATAATCTTATTAGTTAGAAGCTACCAAGCACTGCACATTCTAATAAATCTGTAAATGCATACCTTGTAGGCTTTGTGGCTCAACAAGGGTATGGATGGCGCGAAATTAAAAATCAACGGTACAGTAAAAAAATAATTGTATTATGAGCTGTGATTGGGAGCTCGAATCCGAGCTCCCCCGAATACCCCGAATCCCCTTTTTTTTTTTTTTTTTTTTTTACAGCTGAAGAAGACGAAGAAGGGGGAGGGGAGGGGGAAGGGGGAGGGGGAGGAGGAGGGAGGAGGGGGGAGGAGGGAGGAGGGAGGAGGGGACTGGAGGGGGCCATACCAGTGGGAGGAGGCGGAGGCGGGGCCGGAGGCAACGGCGGTGGTGCTGCGACGGCAGGGCTGGGCAGCGACGCGGGGCTGGGCTGCGTCGACCGGGCGACGGCGGCGACGGGCTGGGCGATCGGCGGCGACGGGCTGGCGACTCTCTTCCCCTCTTCTTCTTCTCTCCCTCTCCCTCTCCCTCTCCCTCTCCCTCCTCTGTTGCAGGTCGAAAATGGAGGAAGAAAAAGGAAAAAAAAAAAAAACGAAAGCCCAAAACGACGTCGTTTTGGGCTTTCGGGGGATTCGGGGGACATATTTTCGAGCTACAAATCTTTATTCTTGTATTATAGATAAAAAAAAAAATTTTGGTACAATTATGACATAGAGGAAAGATTTGCATCACATATAGAAAGAACTTGCACTATATATATTAGATATTTTCACAATTATAAAAATACAAATATTATTTTACTATCTCACTAATTTGCAGTATTTGATATCATTACATTACGGATAAAAGTAAGATCCAAAGAAAGTATCTACATATGAAATTATAATTTGATTAAGATAAATTAGAGCTACAGAAGAGGCCTGTTCATGACACGTGTTGGTCAATTAGTGCTTTTTCCCTTCTTTTGGATCATTTAAAAACAAGGGAAAATTAACCCAGGGATAATTTAAAAAAATTATTATATATGTATGCAAAAATTTATAATTTTAATTATTAATATTAGCATTGATAAAATTTATCAATAATTTATAATTATTTTTGAAGTTTTATACTAATTTGAAATTTTTCCCAAAAACAATTACAATTTTATGAGTAAAAATTTAGTATAACAATGATATAGTAGATTTAGCATCACTAATTTTCCTAGTTTGGCATAAATTAATAAGTATACACTCTTTATTTTTTTTATCTTTTTTGAATCACTTCATTTTTTTATTTTTTTATATATTTTTTTATTAAAAATTAAAAAACATATTTATTTAGATTATTTCGAACGACCCGTATTCATTAAAAAAATAAAAGTTAAAAAATAAGTAAATAATAATGCCAATTTAGAGCTGCTCCCCAGTTGCTCATGACATGACATTCGTGTTGGTCATTTAGTGCTTTTCCTCTTCCATTGTCTCATTTAAAAAACAACACAGTTCTAGTCTTTTCCATCAGTTGTTCTAGTCTTTTCCATCAGTTGTAACAATTAGAAAAGAGAAAAGAGCTGCACCCAATTGGGATAGAGAGAGAGAAGAGAGCTGCACCCAATTGGCCTTGTTTGATTTGTTTTTCTCAAAAAATTTTAAAAAAAATTCTCTATAAATAAATTTTTAAAAGTAATCAAATTAAATAAATTTTTTTAAATTTTTTTTTCAAAACTTGTTTGGTTTACAAGTTTTTCAAATAAATCTCTCTCTCATACACATCAAATCAATCACTTTTTTCAAAACTCTCTCTTAAAATAATTTTTTAAAACATTTTTTTGAAAAAAAATAAAACTGAACAAATTTTCGTACTTTTTATCTCAAAACATGTTTCTTAAATACAAACCAAACAAGCGTGGTTGTAACAATTAAAGAACAACCCAGTTCTTCTAGTCTATTCCATCAGTTTCTAACAATTAAGGTCACGTTTTGGAAGCCAAAAGTCAAGTTTATTTTGGTTATTTTAATCATAAAAAATAAAATAAGTTTTTTAACTTAATAAGACAAAATATCACATTTAACTCATAATCATTATATTATTTCTCTTACAAAAAAGTCAAAAAACCTAAAAGTCCTTTCCAAATCAGTTTTTTTGCTCCAGGTTAAAATAGTCATAAAAGTTAAAAAGCTAAAAAACCTAACTCACTTTCCAAACAAACCCTCAAATTATAAACTTTTCTATGTATTTTTTTTTTTTGAGTAAATTACGAATAGGTCCTAATAGTTTGATTTAATTATTATCAAGTTTTATTGAAAACAAGTCTTGGTAAAATTATCGATAAAAATAATTTTTTTGTGATAACTTTTTACATACGTCGCTAAAAATTGATAATTAGTAACTTTTTTTTGTCATAATTTTTATAAATTGCCGCTAAAACTTAAAATTAGCAACTTTTTTTATGAAAATTTTTTTTCATAACATTTATTAGACAATACATCTAATTATTAAAACCTACACGTAAATATATATTTTTTTTTTTTGGCTTGAAATCACTAGAGTATAATAACCCCTTAAAAGAATTAATGGATGATTCACATTTTATTCTTGAATGATGGAAAGATGTGGGATAAATATTCACCACATCGTATTAAGGGTTGGTTTGGGGTGTCTTAAAAAAGGTACCTTTTTGTCTTTTTACAAAAAGATGTGCAGAAAAGTAGAGAGGTGATGTGATGGAAAAAAGATAAAAAGATAAAAATATGGATTATATAAGTCACCCCAAACCAAGCCTAAGTAAGTTTCTGATAAAACAATTCTTGATTTATAGCAGTGTTGTTGACTAAATTATTAAAATATTAGATCACCTTTAACGTTAAATTTGATTTGACATTCCAAAGAGTAACATGATTTATTTTTGAGAAGTGTATTGAATAAACAAGAAGTCCATATTTATAGGCGGAGAAGAAACTTAAATAAGTGTAGAGAAAAAGATAGAGATACATCATGGATAGGTCTAGAAAAGAAGATAAGATATATCTACAATACAGATAGATAAATATAAAATAATAATATATATCTAACACCCCTCCCCCTCAAGCTCCAGGTGATAAGTTAGATATCAACTTGAGCTTGGAGAGGAGATTCAGAGAAGTGTCCTAGAAGATGAGCTTTGGTGAAGAGGTCGGCAGTCTGATCAGCAGAGGTAACAAAGAGAAGACGAACATGGCCACTAGTAACATGATGTCGTATGAAGTGGCAATCGATCTCAATATGCTTGGTGCAATCATGGAAGACATCGTTATGTGCAATTTGAATAGTACTTTGATTGTCACAATAAAGATTGGTGGCAACAGAATGAGAAACACCCATGTCAGAAAGAAGCCAACGAAGCCACAGAAGCTCCTGAGTACTGTCAGCAAGAACACGATACTCAGCCTCGGTACTAAAATGAGCAACAAGAGTTTGCTTCTTGCTACGCTAGGAAATGAGAGGGTTGTTTAAGAAGAAGCAGAACCCAGTAGTGGAACGACAATTAGTAAGATCCCCTGCCCAATCGGTATCAAAAAAGGTATGCAGCTGTAGAGAAGAGTGAGGGGAGTAGGGAAGACCATGAAACAGAGTTCCTTTGAGATAGCGCAAAATGCGAACCAGAGCAGCATAGTGTGGAGAGCGAGGAACAGTCATAAATTGACTGACAATGTGAACAACATAAGCAATATCTGGACGAGTAACTGTGAGATAGACAAGACAACCAACTAGCTGACGATATAAAGTGGCATCAGTCAATAGAGGGCCATCAAGAGGTGTAAGACGAGTCTGAGGATCAACTGGAGTAGTGGCAATCTTGCAATCAGGTCAGGCTAACACGAGCCAATAGATCAAAAGTATACTTGGCTTGGGTAAGAAAATAACCAGAGGAATCTTGAGAAATTTCCAAGCCAAGGAAGTAGCTAAGTGAACCCAAATCTTTCATCTCAAATTGGCGATGGAGAAACTGTTTGAGACTAGAAATACCCACTGTGTCATCTCCAATGATAATCATATCATCCACATAGAGGAAAAGGAGAATAGTACCTGCGCTCCGTCTTATGGATAAACTAGACAAAATCATGGGAACTGGAAGAAAAACCAAAGTCACGAATGGTAAAGCTGAACTTGGCAAACCAAGCACACGGAGCTTGTTTCAAACCATACAAAGCTCGGCGAAGTTTGCAAACCTTGTTTGATGGAACAAAAGAACCAGGAGGGGGTTGCATATAAACTTCCTCAGTGAGATCACCATTGAGAAATGCATTCTTGCCATCCATTTGATAAAGACTCCAGTGTCGAGCAGCAACAACAGCAAGTAAGCTGCGAACTGAAGTAAGACGGGCAACAGGAGCAAATGTTTCCTCATAGTCAATCCCATATTCTTGACTAAATCCCCGGGCAACAAGGCAAGCTTTGTAACGCTCAATGGAACCATTAGAATGAGTTTTGATCTTGTAAACCCATTTGCAACTAACAGTACGCTTTCCAGGAGGAAGATCAACCACATCCCAAGTATGAGTTTGATCGAAAGCCTGCAATTCACCAGTCATAGCTTGTTACCAAAGAGGGTTAGAAGAAGCTTCTTGATAAGAAGTAGGTTCATGAGAGCAAAAGGCAGTGGAACCAACAATATAATCACGGAGAAGAACAGAAGGTTGCCTTACCCGTGTAGAATGACGCTCAGGTGGAGGAGGAACCTCAATGGAAGTAGGTTTCAGAGGAACCTCCACCTGATCTGGAGAAGGCGTAGGACCATCAGCAGACACAGGATCCTCAGGATGGACGATAGACGTAGGCAGTTGTGGAAGCATGGGGCCAGAATCTACATCAAAGTCATCAGAAAACAGATCTATAGAAATATCAGTAAAGACCGGTAAGTGGGTGGACTGTGGTAGGTGAAACTTGGAAAGAGTGGAGAACATTTTGTGTTCCCAGAAGACCACATGACGGGAAATACGAAGACGCTTGGAGATAGGATCCCAACAACGATACCCTTTATGTTCTATACCATACCCTAGAATACAACAAAGACTGAGAACGAGGTTCTAGTTTAGTGTGTTCATGAGGCTGAAGAAGAACAAAACAAGCAGAACCAAAACTTTAAGAGTGGTATAATCAGGAGGAGAACCATACAAGCGCTCGTAAGGAGAAGTGTTAGCTATTACAAGGGTAGGGACTCGATTGATAGTGTGGATGGCAGTGAGGGCAGCTTCCCCCTAAAATTGTTCAGGACAAGAAGAAGAGAGGAGAAGAGCCTGAGTAGTAGTCTAGAATATGACGGTGCTTTCTTTCGGCTCGTCCATTTTGCTAAGAAGTGCCTGCACAAGATCGATGAGAGAGAGTACCATGAGCCCGAAGAAAAGAAAGAAAATTAGAATCCAAGTACTCCTTAGCATTATCAGAACAAAAAAGCTTAATAGTACGAGAAAACTGAGTACGGACCATAGCAGAGAAATCATAGTAAATCTGTTTAAGTTCAGAGCGGTTTTTGAGAAGAAAAAGCCAAGTATAATGAGAAAAATCATTAACAAAAATCACAAGATATATGGACCCTCCCATGGTAGGTGTGGGGGAAGAGCCCCAAATATCTGTATGCCCAAGATCAAAATAAGCAGTAGAACTAGAATTACATTTATTAAAAGGTAAGGCAGGTTGTTTAGCAATTTGACAAGATAAACAATTGACATCTTCAAGACGGACATGACCTAACTAACCACTAGAAACTAAAATTTTCAAACGACTAAAAGAGACATGTCCTAAGCGACAATGCCAAAGATGAAAAGAAGACATAGTAGATGTAGCAGCAACAGTAGATGATTTGTGTGGACTGCGAAGATGGATAAGTTCGAACAGACGTCCATACTTACGGCCTATCCCAGGGATCTGTCTCATCTGAGGGTCCTGCACTAAACAACCATTAGCAGAGAAAGTAATAGTTAGACCAAGTTCACATAACTGACCAACAGAGATAAGGTTCATTTTAAGAGAAGGAATATGGTAAGTATCAGAAAGAGACACAGTGGAAGTAGAGATTTGGCCAATATGACTAACAGGCATATGAGAACCATCAGCAGTGTGTATAGTGGGAGCAAAAAAGGATGATGACAGAGAAGAAAATAAGTGGAGTCAAAAGTCATGTGATTACAGCATGTAGAATCAAAATACCAAGAAGAGATACCTGAGGTTACTAAAAGAGCAGTAGAGGGAGGAGTACCAGATTTGTTGAGAACCTGGTGGATAATGGACTCAACATCATCCATATAGGAGCTCAGTAATGGCTTGCTCTAAAGTAGGCAAGGGCAAACGATGGAGCAAAGAAGCACGTACGGGCTCAAAAGTGCTATGAAGAGCCATAAGAAAACTATAATAGTCGCTGATGATTCCGATAAGTAATAAATAGTTGTGCATCATCAGAATGAGCCCATAGGAGGTTCAGAAAGAGCGAGCTGGTCCCAAACAGACGACATTTGAGAAAGGAAGTCATTGAGAGACTGACCGGGTGCCTGGCGCATGTAATAAAGAGTCTGCAACAGTTGATACTGATGAGCATGTCTAGTGGTCTGATAGCGTTCCTTCAAGAAATCCCAA
The DNA here is from genome assembly GCA_022316695.1 of Camellia oleifera. Lineage (NCBI taxonomy): Eukaryota > Viridiplantae > Streptophyta > Magnoliopsida > Ericales > Theaceae > Camellia > Camellia oleifera. The sequence goes on along the minus strand of CM039307.1, from coordinate 61,748,363 downwards.
ATTGCTTTGGCAGGAGAGGCAAGGGAGTCATCATCCTGAAAGCGTCCAAATTAAAGGTTGATGGAAGGAACGGAGGTAGCCCGGAACCATGTGATAATGTGATAATTTGATAATTCTTACTTTCCCATTCATCAAGACGGTTATCAAATGCAAAGTCCGTCTCATCCTCTTTCTGGGTGGGTTTAGGAATAGCACCAGTAATGATCCGCCAAAGGCGTTTTGCCTTTGATGAAACTCGAGAGAGCTTGAGCCCAATTAACATAATTGGACCCATCAAGGATAACAGAAACAGATTGAATGTTCTCTGTATGATCCATAAATGCCAAAACGAAGGTCACTAACAAATTCAGAAGGCTGAAAAACCTTAGGGACAGATAGGGCTGATGTCAGCATTGTGGTTGTGATGATGTCAGCAGTGAGGCAGTGGCAGAGTAGGGCTGACGTCAGTGGCTTGAGGAGGGCTGACGTCAGCGACTGAGAAATAGGGGAAACGGCTTGAAGGAAGCCGACCGGAAGCCAATAGGAGGTGGCTGATGCGGAAAGTCGAGTTCGGCTGATGCGGAAGCCGAAGTTTGATCGGCTGAGGCGCAAGGGCGGAAGCCGATGGCGGCTGAGATAGAAGCCGATGGGCAAGTCGACGTCAAATCGGCTGAGGCGCTAGTGCGGAAGAATGGCTAATACGGAAGCCGACGAGCAAGCCGAGAGAGATTGGCTGCGACGATGCGTGTAGGAGCGTGCTGAGAGTGAAGGCGACATCAACCGATGCACGGGGCTTTGGGAGGCGCGTGGGAGCGTGTGCTCCGTCCGATGGAGGTGAATCTAGTGGCTTTGGCTTCGTCATGAAGAGACGAAGAAGTGAGTGTAGTCCAAACGTTGAAAGAAAAATGGACGAGATACACAGAAACCAGCAGAACCTGACAGGACAAAAGTAATTTGCCAAAAAAAAAAAAAAAAAACAAATGGGAGGAAAGAAAAAAAAATGCTAGGAGAGATCCCCAGGCTCTGATACCATGTTATGAAAATAGAGAGACTGTATATTGAATTGTATTGAATGAATTACAAGAAACCTGTATTTATAGGCTGAGAAGAAACCTAGATAAGTGTAGAGAAGAAGATAGAGATACATCAAAGATAGGTATAGAAAAGGAGATAAGATACATCTACAATACAGATAGATAAATATAAAATAATAATATATATCTAACATTTATTAACGTGAAATGTGTAATAAAGTTAAACTTTTGATTTTCAAAGTAAAATAAAGAAGTGTTTATAAATCTCATTTGGAAAATTTATAACTCAATAACTTCACAAAGTATTTTATATTCCACTGAATTCTATATATTTAAACTTATATTTTAATAGATATATTTTTTTCATATTAGAAGTATTATGTGAACTATTTTACCCTTATAAATTTTTATTATAATATATATATATATATAGATAACTAGTAATTGACCCTTGCAATTCATGTGTTATTTAAAAATATATATGTTTGATGGTATAATGTGTATTATAAAAGAAAGATTGTAATTTTAATTTAAAATTAATTTTAAAGTATCATTTTAATTATTTATTTTGATAATATTAGTGCTATCATTCTATAAAAGTATTACTTGAATACTTATATATATTAATTTTAGTTAAATTATTTGTGTATTTTGATAATTTTAGTTCAATTGTATTATAAAAATGTAATTATCATATAATAGTTTTGTATGATATATATCAAATTATAAAATAGTAAAATAAATACTCATTTTGATATTAAAAATAATAGTTAAATTAGAAGAAGAATTAATAACATAAAATTAAAATTAATTCTAACTATTTAATTTTTTTTTATATTCATTTTGAAAATAAAAATATGTAGAAATAAAAATTATATAAAATTTATTAAAAAAAATTAAATATAAATATATTATAGTTTGATTATCATATAATAATTATATATGATATATATATATAATATATTAAATTATAAGATAGTAAAATAAATACTCTTAATTAAATTAAAATGTCAACTATATAAAAGAAATTCAACAGCGATTAAAACATTAAAAAACTTGTTGTTCAATAATTGAAAAAATAACTCAAATAGTAAATCTATACTTTAAAGGTTCCTCGAGAGTATCATTATTGTGCAGGTTTTTCTACTGTGAGCTGTGATTATATAAAAAAAAAAAATGTAAGAAATGAAGTATAATTTCATATATAAAATTACTATAAAATTTAAACAACAAATCCATAATATAGAATTGGTATTGGGTATAAAATAATGCATGGGATAAGAAGAAAAAAGGCAATTTAGCATTAAAAAAATTCTAATACCCTTGAAAGAATTAAGAAAAAAAAAAAATGAAACGTAAAATTAGTATTGAGTTTGTGAATTATCTCAATTTACCAAGAAAAATATATAGAAAAGTAATATTTGTCAAATAGAGTTCATATAAAATAGGTAAAGTTAATATAATTTAAATTATATTTGGGTTTATTTAGAACTCTATATGTAATTAAGAAAATAAATGCTAACGTAGCTCTCTTAGAAAAAAGTTAATCCTTAGAATGTTCCATCTAAACATAGAAAAAACACTACTTTTAATAATATATATATGATCCCATATATATAGGAGAGAGAAAATTATTATTAGATATATATGTCATTTAAGATATATATAAATAATGTATATAAATATAGGTGATTATTATTCTTAATATTTTTTTTGCTTCAATGTGAGGTATTCACTTGATCAAAGATCTTTGTTCATCATTCTTTTACAATAAAGTTCTGCCATGAAAGAACATTTGAAAGAGAAGATAAGTTTTACATGTAAACTAATGATAGAGATAATGATGGACTTGGAACAGAGATGATAGTAAACCGAGGATGAACAATCTTTTTTTTGCCATAGTTATATACAAACCATAATCTCTTCGTTGGTTTATGCAATTACTGATATTATGTAGTTTATTCACCGGTATTATATCAAAGTTGATTATATACATATTTTTCCAAAAAAGTGCGTCAATATATATGAACTATTTGATGTTTTTTATATATTGTTTGGTGATTTATTGTATATTAATTGTTACTATACTTATTGGTTGAGCAATCATTTTTATTGCAATTGAACAATTGAAATAGTCAATTTTCACTTTTTAAATTTTGTTTCGTATTTTCACATTGCAGTGTGAATATTCGCATCAGTATGAGTTTAGTCTTTTTAAGGCTAATTGTATGTTAATTGTAAATTGTAATTGTATTTTGTATGAATTTTATTTTTTCAAAAGTTAGTTATATGTTTGTTGTTTTTATTATTATACTTATTGGTTCACCATTTTTGTTACCATTGGACAACCAAAATTGTCGAATTTCACTTTGTTTTATGTTTTCATGTTACAGTGTGAATGTTCACATTGGTATGAGTGTAGTTTTTTTAAAGGGTAGTTGTATGTTAATTATAAACTGTGAATATTCACATTATATTTTGATATGAGTTTAATTTTTTTGAAAGTTAGTTATATATTTATTATTTATTGTGAACATTCACATTGTACTTTGGTATGTGTTTTATTTTTTCGAAAGTTAGTTGTATATTAGTAGTCATTTTAGCATAAACAAAAATTTGTTATTTTAGTCACAAACACAACGTGTGCATAGAGATGTGAGTTTTCACATAATTCTGTAATACAAATAGGTCGTCGCATCTAATATTAATGTTCACACACTCATATAACATTGAGTGTATGTATGGTTCCATGAGGAGATATTATTTATCAACATGCATTTGTAATATGAAAGTTCACATCAACATTTAGTGAAGGATTTTCAAAAAGTGATGATTTAGGATTTTGAGAATGTGAGATTTTTTTTTTTTTTTTGTAAAAAAAGAGAGATTTTTCCCCCTAAAATGAAGTAGAGATTTTCTTCATAGAATAAAGAACAAATTTTCTCCATCAAATGAGAAGGTTTTCTCTAGAATGATGAAATATTTTCTCTATGGAATAAATAAGAGATTTTCTCGACGGAATAAGAAATTGTTGCTATTTTTTTATTGGTATTAATTTCAAAATAGAAATAAGCAGATAAAGTTAGAAGGGTGATTTAGTCATATTACACCAAATGGAACCTAATGAAATATTAAAAAACAATATAGGTTAGATGGAATATAAGTCTTAACAATGAAATTTACTAAAAAAAACTCATTTGTTTATTTCATAAAATAAAAATATAATAAAATAATAAATTTGACACATCAAGAAGACTTGTTAGTTTTTTTGAAAATTTTAATTTTAAAATGTAAATTATCACATAGTAATTTTTTTCAATAAATTTGACATCTTTGTAAATTTAAAGAATTAGTTGGAGAGTTTGTTTAACAGGAAATTTAAACATAAAAAATGATTGGGAGTTTTAATAAAGGAGCTCTAATGAGTTCTAATGGGAGTGGACCTTACTGTGATGTAATGTTTTGGCCTTGATTTTATTTTTTTAATTTTTTTTTATTCCCTATCACATCATTAGAGCTTCATTAGAGCTTCAAAATTAGAGGGATTTGTCATTACTCTTTAAACATGGACCTAGGTCTAATCCAACTGGAAGAAGTTGTTCTATGCTGTAATGGCACTATCATGTGGTGTAACGTGTGGTGCTTAATAGTTGTGATTGGAGGTAGAACTCCTGATTTGGTTGGGTGATAGAGAGAGGAACGATAGAGAGCATGGTAATTTATGATTAGTTTTTGGTATGTGATGCTTGGGTACCGAATAATTTTCTTTGGATCTATAAGATGATATTTGTAAATATTATGATATGACGTGAGATATAACATATGTTTATGTTCATTGCATGTATGCACAACTCAATGGACAAATTTTATACTCTGTTTCCGCTTCTGGCTTCGTTATTAATTATGTATATGTATTATAAATTCTGTCTTTGAGGCCGGGTAATCTAGGATTACTGGCTGGTCACATCCTAAACCTATGGGGGCGAGTTTGGATCGTTACAAAACTGGACAAACCAAGAACCAAGGGGCTTGCAAAATGAGAGAACCATGAGAGCTACCCGGCCAAGGTTGGCTAGAAACCTCTCTGGCGTGAAAGTTAGGAGTCGGAGAAGAAGATGAAGCCTCTCTAGTGTAGAGAGGAAAAGAAAGAGTGTATGTATGTGTGATAGTCGGGAATCACTATGCAATGAGATGGGTGTGTTTTTTATATAGATGACTTGACTTGCTTTTCAAGGTGAAAGTGAGAGAGCTTTGGTGTCTCTTGTCGCTCTCTATCATATCTCAGGTGATGGATCACTGAGCTGGTCATCAATGCTTGCACATGCTCACTTGAACCCTATATACATCATTGCACATTCCTTCTCTTAATAGTTTCCTTAATTCTTAGAGAGACCAGCTGAGGTGGCACTTGATGCATGCTAACAGCTTAGACACCTGACACTGGAGGCCTCTACCTAGTTTGCTCGGTTCCTCGACCCAACCTTGTTCGGCCTTCTATGAAGTTGTTATAGATATGAACTGGGCCTATATGGATGACTTCATCTTAGCTCGGCCCACGTTGGTTCTGCTAATGGGCTCGGCCCATGTAGTTCTGCTTATGGATTCGACTTATATAGTTCGGTTTATGGGTTCAGCCCATTTCAGGACTTTGTCGGAGTTGGCCTTGTTATGACAGGTTTGGTCCAAGTGCTCGAGGACTTGGGGGATGATCCATGTGGATATGGACTTGACGTGGCTAGCCCATGTCAGTGTTTGGCCAATCGGATTTGAGCTTGATGAGTTGGATCGGCCCAATAACTTTAACCTGCTCCATTTATATTTAGCCCCTTCATCAATCACAAAATATTTTGTTCACACACTATCGATTGCGTAAACAAACATTTTTCTTGTTCCAGATATGAAATTCCATTTGAAAATACTTTTTGGAGTTAGATTTCAAGTTCCTCCAACTGGACCTTTCATCTTTAAATAACCAATTGGAAAAAATTTATTTGATAAGAATTATAGCACATCCATGAAAAATAAAAAAAATTAAATCTCATCACAATTAAGATTTCCGTTTCCAAAATATGAGGGAGAACTATGTGAAGGTGGGAGGAGGGGGGAAAAAATTATCAATACATAAGGAATACAAGTGTGTTTGTGGTGGGGTGTAACTGAAAGACTGTGGGAATACAAGTGTCACTTGTACCTCATAAATTGATTTTTTTTTTCTCCCATTTCTTCTACTTGTATGTAGTTCTTCTGAAAAAACAACATATGCAATCATAAGAATACACATTTATACTATGCCAATAAAATAAGGGATAACGACAACATGATATTAAGATTAATAGTCAACTCTTCAATTTTTATTTTTTATTTTTATATAAAAAAAATAGGCCATATCTACAAATTTATATTAAATTCAAGGATGAATATAGGGAAGTGTGCGTGGGGGTGACCAAACCCCAAAAATTGAAAATATTATATGTTATATTAGAAAATTTTAAATAATTTAAAATTATAAGGTGTTGTTGGGTAATACTTACGTTTTCAGTTTTCTATTTATATTTATAAAAATTTTAAAAACTCAAATAAAAACTTGTTTGGTAAATTTTTTATTTATAAATCAGTGGTCTCAGTTTATAAATTTGGCCAAAAAATATAAACTCAAAAAATATGTTTCCATTTTGAATTTTGAGTTTTGAGTTTTTTTTTTTTACTACCCAACACTAGCCACCACCCGTCACCATTTTCCACCACTATCTTCCGCCACTACCACCCACCACCACCTGCCACCACTACTCACCACCCACTCACCACCACCAGCCACCCCTCGCCGCCACCACCACCACCATTACCCACCACCCACCTGCCATCCACCCGCCACCACCCACCACCCACCACTACCATCCACTGCCCGCCACCACCACCTGCCACCTACCCGCCACCACCACTCACCACCCACCTACCACCACTCGCCACCACCAGCCACCCACCATCACCTGCCATCTGCCACCCACCCCCCACCACCAGCCACCCACCATCACAGCCACCTGCCACCTACCTGCCACTACCATCTACCCGCCACTCACCTGCCACCACCACCCACCACCACCACCACCACCACCCGCCACCACTAGCCATTCGCCGTCGCCACCACCCGCCATCCGTCACCACCCGCCACCTACCACCCACCACCCACCACCACCACCACCCACTCGCTACCACCCATTACCCGCCACCCACCTGCCGCCACCACCCGCCACCACCACCACCACCACCACCACCCACTCGCTACCACCCACCACCGTCACCCACCTAACCACCATCACTACCTGCCACCACCCACCACCACTCGCTATCCGCCACCCACCCGCCACCACCCACCACCCCCTCGCTACCACCTGCCATCGTCACCCACCCACCCACCACCACTACCACCCGCCATCTGCCACCCACCTGCCACCACCACCCGCCGCCACCACCACCACTACCACCACCCACTCGTTACTACCCACCACCGTCACCCACCCACCCACCACCACCACCCACCCACCACCACTCACCACCACCCGCTACCCACCACCCACCCTCACCACTTTTCACTATCGTCTTCCGTCGCCACTTGCCACCACTTGCCATTTCTCACTCTTTTTTATATTTTTAAATTTTTTAAAATATTTTGTCAATTACCAAATGCGTTTGTAGTTTATATTTTTCTAAAAATAAACAAAAATTAGTTTATAAAATTTTTGTAAATATAAACTGGAAACGTAAACGTTACCAAACAGACAAAAGTTTACATTTTCAGACATATTTTCATACTCTCATAATAATAATTCTAGATCTGCTCATGATTAAATTGTAGTGCATTCAATTACAATACATTATAACAAGCTTACACAAAACTCAACAATCTTGTAAAAAAGATCACAAATAAAAATATAAAGGAGAGAAAAAAGAAAAAAGGAAAAAAAAAAAAGGGATGAGTTTGGAACAAAAACTTGAGAAAAAATCTGTGGAGGCAAAGAAAAAATAAAAGACAAAATGAATCAAATATACAAGCTAAATTTTGTTCACTTTTGTGATCACTTTTCTTTTCTTTCCACAAATTTTTAATCCAAACACAATATTAATCAACCTTTTGATCACAAATTGTCTACATGGACTCTTCACCAAAAGACCAACAAGTCCATTGGTTGAGTCAACTAATAATCTAATTAGTTAGAAGCCACCCAGTACTGCACATTCTAATAAATCTGTTAATCCATACCTGGGAGGCTTTGAGGGCTAGGTGGTGTTTGAGAAGTTTGTGTGTTGGCTTCCTTTTTTTTTTTTTTTTTTTTTTTTTTTTTTTTTTTAACACTGATAAACAAATTTTTTGTATAATAAAAAAACAAATCTAAACAAAATATCACATTTAACCCCATAATCATTTCACTTTTTCTCTCACAAACATCACATTCAACCACAAAAAAATCCAACTATCTTTCCAAACATCAAAAAAAATTTCTCTAATAATATCTTACAACTAAAAAAACTTACATAAAAACTCACTTTCCAAACACCCACTCAAAAAGGGTATGGATGGCGGGAAATTAAAAATCAACGGTACAGTAAAAAAATAATTATGAGGAGTGATGGAGACCCCCTCTAATCACCACCTCCACCGCCCCCCCCACACACATGTGGCAGGTGGTGATTGGAGGACAAGGGAAACAAAAAAAAAAAGAAAAAGAAAATCCAACCAATGAGAGAAAGAGGAGGTCAAAGAGGATGGAAAAAAAATGAGGTCTTAGACAATTTTAAAATAATTATATTATAGATAAAATCTTTTTTGGTACAATTATGACATAGAGGAAAGATTTGCATCAAATACAAAAAGAACTTGCACTATATATACTAGATATTTTCACAATTATAAAAATACAAATATTATTTTACTATCTACTAATTTGCAATATTTGATATCATTACATTACGGATTAAAGTAAGATCCAAAAAAAGTATCTATACATGAAATTATAATTTGATTAAGATAAATTAGAGCCGCAGAAAAGATCTGTTCAGGACACGTGTTGGTCATTTAGTGCTTTTTCCCTTCTTTTGGGTCATTTAAAAACAAGGGAAAATTAACCCAATGATAATTTTAAAAAATTATTATATATGTATGAAAAATTTATAATTTTAATTATTAATATTAATATTGATAAAATTATCACTAATTTATAATTATTTTTGAAGTTTTATCCTAATTTGAAATTTTTCCTAAAAGCAATTTCAATTTTATGAGTAAAAATGCAGCTATTTTAACTAAAAAGTTATTATAAATTGTCACATCATTATTTTTATTTTTCTGAATATAATTTTATAAAAAATTAAAAAATTACTAAAATAATATATTTCCAAATAAAACCTAAATTCCTACGGTCGAAACAAACCTTTGGAAATAAAGCTTACATCCTACGCCTCGTGGTCACAATATATAGATTTGTGTTGGCTAGAGGATTCAGACTTGGGTGAGAGCAAACTGCCAAATCTCAATACTATATGTATCCATGAAAAGAAAAAGATAAAAAATAATTAAATAATAATGCCAATTTAGAGCTGCTCCCAATTGTTCATGACATGGCATTCGTGTTTTGTCATTTAGCGCTTTTCCTCTTCCATTGGCTCATTTAAAAAACGACTCAGTTCTAGATATTCCATCAGTTGTAACAATTAGAAAGAGAAAAGAGCTGCTCCCAATTGAGAGAGAGAGAGAAAGAGAAAGAGAGAGAGAGAGAGAGAGAGAGAGAGAGAGAGATGGTGGTTGTGGTAGTGATGAAGCCAATTGAGGAAGTGGTTGAGGCCAAGACAGAGCCATTGTTCAAACCCAAGAAAGGAAGTGTAATTCCGGCCAAGAGGAGGCTGGTAAAGACCATGATGTTTGATTGCATAGCTCAATCCATGGCTTCTCTGTTCTGTTCTTGTCGTTGTCGTCGTCGCCGCCATCACTCGCACAACAACAATGGTAGCTGCCCATAGATGGTCTCACCGGTCAATACGTCAAATTCAATGATCGATAAGAAGATGAAGAAAAAAGGAATCTTTCCATACCCATAAAGTTCTTTACAATACTTTAAAATCTCTCTCTCTCTCTCTCTCTAGACTCTCTCTAAATTTTCAGTTTTCATTTTCATCCATTAGTGTTCTAGGCAACATTTTCACAGATCATTAGTGTATTTTGTTATTTTGTATCACTCTTTTGTAATTTGTATGAATTTTCTATTCAATGGAAATGAATCCATAGCAATTTAACTAAACTTCTTGTTCATATTCTGTATCGCTCAAACTTTACCTTGAAGAACCAGAAAAACTGAAATGATTGCTTTCACAGTTTGATTCTGAATCAATAAAGTGATGGATACCCAGAAAGCCAATATTCTGAATCCTCTGTTTTATTCTCGGAGGGAATGATAGTACAAAGCTTTTCTTGTTCATATTTTTCCTTGCTCTGTTTTTTTTCCCGGCAACCAAACAGAAATGCTTTTTTTTTTTTTTTTTTTCCCCTGATTCGTCATTTTTTTTTTTGGTGGCAACCAAACAGAAGAAAAGATTTGTGAATTTCAATTCCCATTTCCTGTAACCCAATAACCAGTTTGGAGAACACACGGACCAAATTCAAATGCAATGATGAATCCTGGAATTGAATCTCAATCATGCTTATCGCAGTATCGGATAATGTAACGGTATCAATCGTGGAGTATCGGATAACGGTAGTATCGATCGATACATATCGGGAATCGGGTGTCGCGGCGGTGAAATTTTAAAAATCATTTCACAGGTTTTTTAATTTTTTCTTTCCCGTACTGATCCGAATCGGTGAGTATCGGTCCGTCGCAGATTTGTGTGACGATTACAGACCGATGCGTACCTAGACTCGGCCGATACTCTTGCGATTTTCAATCTCAACGGTATACCGACCTATATTCGTCGCGGTACTTCATTTTTCCGATACGTATCAACCGATACATAGCGTATCGGCCGATATTTAGAACTATGATGTCAATATTAAAGAATTCATTATTTGGAACTTTTGGCTGTGACAAAAGTTTCACCCTTTCTTTCTTTTTTTCTTTTTTTTTTCCTTTTCCTTTTGTAGATCCGTTTGGCATTATTGCTTAGACAGTTTCATAAAGTTTTAAAAATGAATATCAAGAAAGCATTAATCATTTTTAGTGAAGATCATTGAACCCATTGAAGTACTAGGCTCAAAATTTTGGAGGGAGATAATTAGAAATACTGAATTGAAACAAATTAAAAATTCATAAAAAATATCAACATTTGCAAATTCTTAGATTAATT